>JAODAL010029214.1:0-51989 GCA_025379985.1 Phyllomedusa bahiana | reverse complement strand
AGTTGGGATTTTGGGCCTTTGGGAGCTTTGAATTTGGGGGACATTTGAAGAAACTTTTTTAAATTTGTTGAGAGGAATCGTCTGAGCCAAAAAAGGAACCCCTGAGCCCTCCCAATAGAAAAAAGTTGCCCTTTGGAAAACTTTGATTTTTCGTCCAAAATTTTTTTAAAAATAATCCTGAATGGGAAAAAGGAGCCCTTTAACCCAAAACGCCTTTTAAAAGGGGGTTTCTGTGATTTTATTTTTCGGCCCAAATCCTTTGGCCTGGAATAAGGCAGAAAACCGGTGAAAAAAAATTTCTCCAGGGAAATTCAGTAGGACTCTTGGTAAAATTTGAAATTTTTGACGGGGGACTCACCCAAAGCGTTCCTTTGCCAAAGAATGAAGACGGGGCCCAAATTTCTTTCCCCAGATGATTAAGCCCCTGATGCCCTCAACTTTTTCCCTTCTTGTATGGCTGTTTGATGAAAGGGCCCAAAAAGGTAAACTCCACCTTAATGCTGGCAAAAAGGGTTTTGTTCTTTCCAAGGGGGCAAAATGTTTTCCTATTTGACTGATGCCCTTTTAAAAAACCCATAGGTTTTTTTCCAGGGGGCCCTGGCATTTGGGTTTTAGAGATTATTGACTTGTTGGGTGTAAAAGGCACGTAAAATTGGGTTTTTCTGGGGGTTTTTGTGGTGGTGCCGATGGATGAGAAGGTAAGCACCGGAAAAGAGAAAAGAATCCTTTTGGTTTAGAAGGTGTTTTTGTTGTTTGGCCGGGGGTTGGAGAAAGTCCAGAAAATGAGTCTGGTTCGGGTTGTGGGGGGGAAAATTGTGGGTGATTTTGGGCAGCAAGGGTGAAAGTTGCCTTGGGAGAAAGGAGTAAATTTTTGGTGTAAGCGGGGCCCAAAATTATTTTTCAGACTAAAGTACCACTTTTGGCTATTAAAAATCTCTTAAAAAAATTTAACAGCGGCACAGAACTTGCTTAAAACAAGGGCCGGGAACCCTTCGTTCCAATTTTTGAAGAAAACAGTTTTTCGACTTTAGGAGATTTTTACCGCATGTGTGTAAACCTTGCGGTTTAAAAATTTTTTTTTGGGCAGCAGAAAAAAAAAAAAATTCCCCCTTCCTTGAAAAACCCCAATCCCCAACCAATAAAAATTTTTTTAAAAAAAGTAAATTCGATCCTAATGTAGTTTTTGAAAGCTTTAAGGGGTATTTGAGAAATTCTGTACTTACAATTTTTTTTAAAACCCCATGGGAAAAAAAGATCGAAAATTATAAAACCAAATATCAGTAAGGAAGGGGGTTAAACCCGCAGTACAACAACTAAAAAAAGATCCGGAAATTATAATAAAAAAGGGTTAAGGGAGGAGCAACAGTTGTTATGAAAAAAACATGTTTTTAAAAAGACGAACCCAACAAGGCAGTTAAATGTCAAAAATGTGTATAAAAAAATTAAAGCAACGACCCTACCAGATTTCCCAATAAATCATTGAGTCATTTGTGCAAGAAGCTTAAAAGGGAAAGGGTTTAAATTTTCAAAACCCCGAAAAAAAACCGTGTTTCAATTCCCCTCCTGGGTTTTCCGGTCCTGAACCTGGCCCAAAGGTACCCCAAATCGGGAAACCCCCCCCAAAGGTCGTCCCATCTTTATGGGGGTTCAACTCCTTTTTTAAAAAATTATAGCTAACAAAGTTGATATTTTCTTGCAAAAGTTATTGAAAAAGGTTTCCCCATGTTTGGGGATATGGCCAATTTTTTACGAAAAAAGGGGAAAAAAAAATTGTACGGGGTTTACTTTTTTTTCCCACATTTGATACCCAATCATTTTTCCGAAATCCTATCGAGAAGGTTTTGAAAGTTAGGAAGCAAAAGGGGAAGATCCCCAAACCTTTTAAAGCAATAGCAGGTTTTCCTTTATAAACGCAATTTTTGGACATTTTTTAAAAAAAGGGAATTATTTCCCCGTTTTGGGGGATTTCTTTCTTTTTAAAAGCTCCCGGGGGAAACTTCGATGGGTCGCCAATTCCCCCAGTTTTTCGAACTTGTTTATTTTTTTTTTTTTTGAGGAAAAATTCATTTTTAATTCTCAATTTTCTAAATTTTTTGAAAAATTCTATAATAGTTTTTGTGGACGATTTTTTTGTCCTTTTGGGACAGGTACGAATGGAACTTAAAACTATTTTGGGAAACTTTTTTTAAAAAATGCCCCACTCCCGATAAAATTTTTTCCTCACTAAAGATAGGAACACCACCCAACTATTTGGACGTAGATAAAAAAATATGAAAGAAAAATTTAATTTAAAAACCCTACTTTTTTCCCTCAAAAAAACAGACGGGAAAAAAAATCCTTAAATTGAAAAAATTTTTATAAATTGCCCCCCAGAATTTCAACCCAAATTCCTAAAGGGGAAAAATTTTCGTGCACGTCGAAATTTGTTAAACGACGATGCATACTTTCCAAACAGTTTGACCGGATAACAGAAAAATTTGAAAAACGAGGTTATGAGGGGTAACCTTAAAAAAAGTGGGACAAAGGTTTTGCAAAAAAATTAACCCCAGGAATTTTAAAATTTTTGGGAAAAAAATGGGGAAAAGGGGTTTTAATAGAATCCCTTTGGTCTCAACTTATGATAAACATGCAAAATTTGTAAAAAAACAATTAAAAACTTAGGGGGCTTTATGAGAATACCCCACAGTATGGCATTTTATTCAGGGAACCAAAAATTGTTCAATATCAAAAAGGGGACCCCACTTTTAGGACAAGCCTTTTTAAGCTCGGGACATTAAGAAAATCAATAAAAATAGACAAATTGAAAGCTACCCCCCTTTGAAAAAAGTGGAACGTATCCCTGTTTAAACTCCCAAAAACTTTTAACAGCTTTTTTTAAAGGCTAAAAATTTTTAAACCATCCAACCCAAGGAAACCCCTTTTAAAAATTCGATTTTTCCACACTTGTCAAAAGTAGTCCCCGGGGAATTTATTTTTTTGAAATGCCCCTGGGGAAAACCTTTATTGGGCAAACTAGTAGAAAAGTGAGAATACGGTTTCAATGAGAATAGATCGGCTACCCGGGTTTTCCAAACAAAAGAAGGTTTAAATTCAAAAATTTGATAATCGTGTTTTTGAAAATGAAAATAAAAAAAAGGGAAAAATTTTGTTTGAAAAAACCGTAGCACGCCACTTTTTCGGGGCACCAAAAAAACTTTTCAAAACTTAAAGGGTGCGTATTTGGAAAGAGTTAAAAGCCCAGTCTGTTATAAACCTAGGGGAATCAACTAAAAAGGGGAAAGCTTCTGGATAGTAAGTTTAAAACGTTAACCCCCCAAAGGGGTTAAAATTTAAAAGTTAGTTTTGAAAGTGTTTTTATAATTTTTAAAAGCGGTTTTTTTGGAAAGGTTTTTAAGTAGCAAACTTACCTCACGGGCGCATGCTTGATAAAGAATTTCCCTTTCTTCGAGTCGCCGGGGTGCGGACGGCTCCTCCCCTCCACATCCTCAAATCAAATACCTTTAAAAAATTTGGACTACGTTTAATGCGAAAAGTATTTCACCTTTTCCTATGATTTTAAGACTGTTGTCTTTTTTTTGGGTATGGGTTAAAGTTTAAAAAGGAGAAAAAATTTTAAAAAATTTTGGGGTTAAATTTTTTTTTTTTGCTTTGGGTTTTTTTAAATTAGCACCCTAGGGGAAGACTCGCATTCCGACTAAACAAAAAAAAAGGGCATACGATTGCTTATAATTTAATGGGTTTATTTGTTTTTTTGGGGTTATATTTACCCCCTTTTCCGCTTTTTCAGGTACTGGGGGGAAATTTTGGCCTTGTGTTCAAGTAAGGGGTAAGAATGGCCTGTACACAGGCCTTTTGGGGGGGAACGAAAGGGATGCCGAAGAAATGGGGGGTTTATGGTCAGTGTTTGGAACTTTTTTCCTTTGGGGGCCAAACCTTTTTTTACTTTGGGTTAATTTTGTTTCCCCTTCTAAAAATTTTTAAGGGGATACGTTATTATTTTAAAAAAAGGGGAAAAACAGCTTTAAATAATGTAATCAAATTTAATCTGCCTGCTTGAGTGACGAGTACAGTGGACACAGGAAAAGGCACACCTCCAGAACGTGAACTGAAGTCATCACAGGCTTGCTGTATCTCTCTACCACCGTGTTCAACAATTTGTGCCGCTATGCCACCACGATGTTTGTTGAGATGTTGCAGGTGTGCTGGCAAAGACGTTATCACTCTACAGTTGCGTATCAATGTTTACATTAGCAGTAACACGTGAAGTGCCCGGAGGAGAGGTGGGAGTAGGAATGTTACTAGGTGTAGCAAGATGGCCGCTGTTCAACTTCAACCTGGAACTTCCGGGTTGTTTGGATTGCTTGGGACTACAAATATGGCCACTGGAAGTGGAAAGGGCAGGGCTTGATGATGCCTTTCCAGATATAGAGGGTGTGAGGACTTCATTAAAATGGCTACCGGAAATAATGGGAGGTTCTAGCACGGAAGCTGAGGGAAGAATATCGGGAGGGGCAGGAGGTGAGGTAATACAAGGTGTGATTAGTGTTGGACGTTCCCTCCCACAATTTACGCAACTCTCAGCGTTAATGGAATTTTTATGACAACAATTGGAGCACAGCCAACACTCAAAAGTCTCCATCTTGAAATGGCGGCAGCTCACTCCTTATACATATGCATTCATCAAATCCCTCTTATTTTTTACAGTCAATTTCAATGTAATTATACTTTGCAATTGAACACGCTGTTCTCTGCCAAGCCACCGCTATTCCTCTGCAATTTTTCCAGTGCTGTCTCCCACATGTTAGCTTGTAATCTCCGTGATTTATGCACGTTGCACACAGAGAGTTTATTCACTTTTTCAAGTCCGACATATTTTCCTATTTTCCTCTTCAAGACCAACTCAGCCAGTGAGTGGTCATAACTACTCGACTGCACCTTTAGACTGAGTGCTATAATTTTTCAGTACGCCACAGAGACGAGAGAAGAAAGTGAAGTGCGAGCCCGCAGCTACAACCCCCTTTAATAGAGACTGTGAACTGAAAGCTGAAAGATTATACACTCTACGTTCTAACTCTTCAGCGCTTACAAGAATTCATTGCAAATTACTCACTGAGATAAAGACTAGGAGATAACTAATGAACTAATGACACAGACTAAGTATACTTTTTTTTCTCATTCAAGTGCTTTTATTTAAGAAGCCGTGAAACATACAGGAAAAAAAACTTTTCCCAAAAGGGGTTCCATAATTACAATAAGTGTACTTTGGGAAAAGGACTGATGTTAATTCCCGAGCAGAACCCAAGAAGGTTTCAGAAATGACATCCGATTTTGAAAGGGCCCCGGAGGGGAAGGGGGGGGGAGGGGGGGAGAATGGGGGTGTGAAGGGAAGCGGGGGAAGGGGCACCAAGGAAAGCGAGAGCCACAGATTTTAGTGACTCAATTCAACCTGAGCCAGAAAAAGGAAAATTTGTTCACTTCAGGGTCCGGGCGGGAACCCGGACCCCCCACTGGGGGGCCCTCCAACCCGCCTCAGGGCCCTCAGTTGCTCTCGGGAACCAGAAACATCAAAAAGAAAAAGCATGTGTACCAAAGCTAGTTTATTGACTAAAACAAAAAACAAATACTATAAACAAGGAAAAACATAACTAGGGCTGGGGTCCCGGGCTCGCAGCGGACAAAAAGCAAACAAACAGAAAAGGGGGTTTAGAAATGACCGTGGCAGGGCCAAATGCCACCCAACCCATTTCCGCCCCGTCCCCCTCCGCCCCCAAAAACTTTTAAACCAGGGAAAAAGTTAAATAATCATCCGGCACAAAAGAGATCCCGTCCTCCAAACCGGGAGAATTTGGGGATAGCGCAAAGGAGAATCGGGTTTGAATCCTCCAGGGGTGAAAACATGAACCTCCCTTCCCTCTGTCATGTTGGGGAGGAGTTGATAACCCAAACTGGGAATTACAATTTTGCGCAAGGAGAAGGGCCCCCGGGGTGGGATTTTGCAGAGCGTGGGGGAAAGGGGGTGTAAACAGGAAAACTGAGGGAGGACAGTTGTGCACCCTGATCCCCGGGATTTTGTGTATCATAGAAGCACACCCTTCCAAAAAAGGGCTGCAGGGGGGGGCGCCCCCCCCAACATATTTTCATGGGTTCCCCTCTTTCTTTACACCCCCAACAACAGCGGGGACTGAGGGGTAAAATGCGTTGAGAATTGCAGGACGCGGTACCATCTTGGGGACAATTTTATAATTTAACTCGTGGGCCCCTGGGGACCCCGAAGTTTCTGGGGGCAGGGGGAACACCCTAAACCAGCCCCTCTCCGAAAAAGTCTGGTTGATTTTCCCCTCTCCCACTACTCTGAAAGGGGCCGCTTGTCCCCCGGGCCTTTCAATTTAATTAAGAGCCCTTTTAACCAGCGGGGGACCCCCCTTTATCAGATTTATCGTCCCATACCCCACGTTTCAAAGGGTGGTTGGGGTCTAAGCGGCCCCAGCGCCCTTTTTCCACTTTGTTTAAAAACGAAAAATTTGTTAATAGGAATCGGGAAAACCTGGCCGTGTGGGGCCTGGGCCAAACCAACGCCTAAATATCCCTCAGGCCCCCAATTTTTAAAGCCCCCATCGGGGACCAAAACCCGGGGGGGTTTCCATTTCCCAGAAAGGGGGTTGTAAAGGGCTGCAGCCAGAGAGGCCAGGAATGGGGGGGGGTTCCCCAACAGGGGGTGCAGGGCCCCCAAACCCGGGAAAAAGCCTCATTTGGAAGCATGGGAACGGAATATAAAGGGACGGAGGTTTTGCCGACCCTTTGGGGTGCGAGCAAAAAGGGCCTCGGGGCAATCCCGAGGGGCCGGGAGCCAGGGGAAAAGGCGCAACGTGACCCCCATACGTAGGTTTCAAAATTTTTTACCCAGAGTTTGGGTTTCCTCCCAAGGGGGTTTTAGCGTTCCCCCCCGGGGCCCACCGGGGGCCCCAAATATTTTAGGCCTGAAAGTTTTGGTAACCCCGGGCCTCCTTGGCCTTTGGCCGGGAAAAAGGTAGATTCGCAATTTTTGGGCCTCCCCCACACAATTTTTGGAGTAAGCTGCCTCAAGGTTTTAAAAAAAAGGTTTTTTTGGGGAGTTTGTGAAAGGGATTTGCCTAAAATTTAGTTTCGGGAGGCTGGAGGACATTCTTTTTTAAGATGTTTACCCGGGACCTAACCATGAGAAATCTTTATTTTTTCCCATTTTAGAAATCCTTTTTAAAATTGGGGGCGAAAAAACGGGGAAAAAATTTAAAAATCAAAATATCATGTCTGGGTTTGGGGGGTACGTGGCCCCCTTAGTTTACTTAAAAGGGGAGATTTCCCCAAGAAAGGGGGAAAAGGGGTTTTCATGGAAGATAAGTTTCCCTTGAGAGATATGTACCCCTTTGCCATACTTTTGGGCCCTTTTTGGGTTTTATAAATTGCTATAGAGGCTGAAACTTTTCTAAAAACCTCCTTTGCCGCCGGGTAGCGAGGGGGGGTTGTTTTCCCAAAAATAAAGGGCAAATTCATCTGAAAAATTTTTGGGAACTTTTGGGGAAAGGGTTTGGCCCCCCCACCGGGAAACCCCCCGGTACTCAGTGTCCCTTTACGCAGGGCCCCGCAACAGATTTTCCCTGGCCAAAATATAGAGGATGGGTTTGCCCCTCGTCAATTCCTGGGGAATTTCCCTCCAAAAGGAAAGACGCTCCCCTGTCTTTTTTCGACTGGGGGGAAATGACTTTTTTCCTTCTAAAAAGGGTCACACTTAAATCTAAAAAAACAACAGCCGTTGTTTTAATGAAGATGATGGATTTAAATCCTTTTCAAAAACTCCCCAAACACCCCCCCTCCCCTCAATGCACTTTTTTCCTTTCCCTTCAACTCCGCCACTTATTACAAAAAAATTGTATGGCCTAGAAGATTCCCCCTACCCCATCCCACTTTCTTTTTTTTTTAATAATAAAAAAAGGGTTTGAAAAAGGCCTTTTCATTGGCTTAACGGATGCTAAATTTGGGGAAATAAGGCATCGATTTAAAAAAAACCTCCTATGATTAAAAAGGGGGGAAAAAGGGGCTCTCTAAAGAAATTTTTTAAAATTTCACAATTTAAACTAGCTCCCAAATTTGGGCCCCTTTAAAAATTTTTTAATTTCCAATCACAAGAAACAATGCGTTAAAAAAAAGTCTTTGCTGGACTTACCCCTACACGCCTTTTGGGCCCCCATTCACCCGGGTTTCTTTTTGGACCTTTGGGTGGGAAAAAAATGCGGCCAAAAAAAGGGACCCGCTTCATGTTTGGTGGGGTTTCCCCCACATCCCAAGTTTTTTTAAAACTGTCTTTTCCCCCTAATCTCTACAGTAAATGGTCTCTTTTTCCAAACCCTCCAGAAACTAGGGTTCTTTTAAAATTTGATCCTGGCAGATCTCCCCGGGTTTTTTTGAAACAGCTTCCCTTTCCCCATCCTAATTTCAGCTCGTTCCTTTTGGCCCCAAAACCCGGGAAAACTTTTCCCCATACCCCCCCGCTGACAGGGAAATAATTTAAAAGAGTGAACTTTCAATGCTCGTGGTTACTCCCCTGGTTTTTGGGCCCCCCCCAAAAATTTTGCGTCAAAAAAAGGTCATTATGGGAACCATGGTTATCCCCCGATATTATAACCTTTAAAATTGTGAAGTCACCCAAATATCCTTTTTAAAATTTTTCCTCTTAAAACCCCCCTTCCACTGCTTTTTCAGATCCATCCCTCCCCCATGCTCATGCTGGTTTACCGCCCATTTGTTTAAAACCCTTTATAAAAAATTTATTTGTTTTTTTCTCCCTTTCCCCTAAAAGGGTAAAATACTTGCCCCATACGTGTTTTTGCTGTTTTTGGGTTTATTGATTGTTTTTTGTAATACAAAACTTTTTTATTTTCTTAAGGCCAACTCCCTCAAATTATAAAAGTGAAATGTCTTAGCAATCAAAATTTTTTAAACCCAATAAACATGTTTAAAGAGGATAGGGAGAGGGGGGCCCCCCTTTGCCGGGTTCCCTTTTCCCAATCGTCAGAGGGGGGGACAAAACCCCCGGGTTGACCCTTCCTGGGTTTGAGGTGAATTATACAGGACATCACCTTTACCACGCATCACCGGGCGCTGCAAGTCAACGACTACAATACCCCTCCAGAAGCCACGCGACTCTGTCAAAGGCGCTTCTCTGCGTTTCGATGTGATAAAATGCACTGAGTTTTTTGGCACGGAACATTGGTTCTTGGATTAGGGGAAAAGGTTTTGAGTGTATTGTCCCTCGCCTTCTCTGGAGGGCACAAACCCATGCTGATCTGGGTGGAATATGTCTCCAAAGCAGCGGGCTTCTCAATTCTATTTGCAAAGCATTTTGGCAAAGATTGTGTGCCTATCCGTGTTGTATTAGCGAGATGGTGGCGGATAATGCTGGCATGAGGGGGTCCTTGCCTCCTTAGGATCACAACAAGATGAGCCTCGTAGGGAGCCGGATCGAAGGGGGGAGTTCGCGGAACGCCTCGTGAATGCACGGAAGCTGTAGGGCTGAGTCGCAGTCTCGGTGCATCTGAGTGGCTTTATAAAATAGAGTGCGGTATAGCATCTGGCCCGGGGTGTTTCTTACAAGAGGGCGAGGGGAGTACTGCTGCTGCTAGTTCCTCACCGGAGAACGGTTTCTCAGAGAGGCAGGGCTTCAGTGTGTGAAGGGGTAGGGACGGGGCCGTCGCTCTCTGTAAATGTGTGTGAGCAGGAGATCTGTCCTCTGAGGACCTCCGGTGTGTGTGGGGAGATTGTTGTAGGTTGGAGTAATAATCATGGAAGACCTGCAGAAGAAATCTTCTTGGTGGTGATGGGACCGTCCGCCTGCCCCCTGGGTTTAGATGTGTATGTGGGAGATATAACGCGCCTCCTACCCTAAGCGGCTCGGGCCTAAGAATTATGCCGGTTTATTTGCACCAGGTATAAAAAGAGCTGGGCAAAGCTGTGCTCGAAACCTTTTTGTGGTCTAGCTGCCATGAGCTGCAGATGTACGTGAAGGGTCTGGTACGATGCTCTCCCATCCAATAACGCCCCCCTCCAAATCCTTGTGCGAAGCTCCATAGATGCTAAGCGGTTAGATAGAAGACTTTGGAGCTTAGCTGAGTGTTTCTCTTTGAGACGTGTCACATGTTTAATTAAAACCCCCTGATGGAACTATTTCAATTCCTCACACTGGATTCTGGGGAGGGTTCGGATTCCGAGGAGTTGAGTCTGTGCGCGGAGAGGAAGATATCCGTTTTTCGTGCGCTTTAAGGCCGACAGGTCAATCCGTCAACACAATCTGTCCTGGGTCGCAAAGTGTAGTAGCGCATCTAGGTCCTGGTCAGAAATGTGTCAGCTGACTGAATTGGGCACGTACACGTTTGCCAGTGTGTTAGACCTGGCTTGATGTTGCTTAAGTCTTAACAAATAAGGCATCTAGCTTGCAGTGTCCTCGGAAACATGTGTTTTAGTGACTCACCTGACAGGGAAGGGACTTTATGGAGAAAATAGCACCCCCCTGACTTTAGAGGATGTGTCGCTATTTGTGCAACAGGCAGGGAAGTTACCTGTTTACTGATAAGGACTGCATATGGGAGGATGTAGGATGGTGAGAGTTTCGTGAAGAATATATATGCGATGTTTTCTGTTTATGCAGGTGGTATAAGACTTGCAGTACTTTTTTTAGGGGAATTAAATCCGCTTGACATTGAGGGACGTGAGACGGATATTTTCGCATATCGACGGTCTAAGAGAGACAAGAGCTCGTACCACCTAAGGCTAGTTAAATCGCGATTGTCCGAGATTCGCCAGCCGCAGAGCCCAGAGAATATAGCAAACAACTACCACGCGTAAACAATCCGGAAAAACTGAGGCCTAGTAAAATGAGGCGGTATAACTAATGATTTCATGGCAGATACCTGTAAATGCAGTAACCACCTGGGAGTCCCAGAAGGGCCAACACTAAACGGGGGGAACTGCCATGGAGTAAGGCAGGGTGAGCTGAGTGGGGCATGGTTAATAGCTCACTAAACCAATAAGAAGAGGGTTACGGTTGGTACTGCCAATAAGGTCCCCCAGTACGCAAGCCTCCAGAGAATCTGAACAAAAGACATCTCGGTTGAAGGGGGACCCCCCTACCGGGGCAGTCCTTTCCGTCCCCAACTGGCAAGGGATGAGCCCCCAGTGCAGCAACTCGGGGGGTGGCTAGCGAAAGGCAGCCCCGGAAGGAGAGGCCCCAAGAATTAATGAAAGCCAATAAACCTGAAGGCGAGAGGAAGTTTTACCAGTGTCATTGATAGAGCAACCATCAGGAGAGAGTGTTGTGTAAAAAAAAAAAACAAGCAGCAAAAGAGCACCGGGAGGTCGGCAAGTACTTTGCTACTGCATGAGTCATGCAAAACAGAGTCCCGAGCATGCTGATAGGGTGAGAGGGTCCTAAGCCGATCAGTCTAGGTCAGCCGACCAAACCGAACACAGGGTGCATCATGCTAGTTGAAAAGTCTGGCAGCCGCCATAACAGAACCAGCAAGGAGAATCCAAAGGGGATTTATGGAAGATAAGGCCAAAGTCCCGTCACAAAGGGTCATCAAACGGTGCTGAACTACATGCTTGGTCGGGCCAGAGTCTAGATCTCCGGACTGTGCCACAGGCGACGTTCGAGGCCTTTGAGTGCTTGTGAGACAAGCATCTGAGTGTTAACCTATTGATTGGTTCCCACAGTTGAGGTATTCGCATCACAGGAGTTCGCAGAGATAGCGGATGACCATCGTACGGGAGGGACACCTCCGATATGTGCCCATTGGTAGTAAACAAAGGTTGGGCAAATCCTCCAAATTGTGCAGAAGGTTGAGCATTTTGTCTAGGTGGCTCTTATAACTTGAAGCTGCGAAGGGAAGAATCCCCACCTGTAGGGTATGTTCTGAGATTGGCAGAGACGAGCAGGTGTGGTGTTCTAAGCGCTGCTGTCTCATGCGTAGTATACGGCGTGACAAGTCCGGAAACACAAGCTAGCTGAAGACCTTCAAACTCGATTCGCTGCATCAGGGGTACCTTTGCGCATGATTTCTACTTTGTAGAGTGAAGTGATGGACCTACAGATGACATCCCGGTGTGCGGGTAGGATCCATTACTCTGTGACGAAGCGCCTCTGTGGGCCCTTGTCGAATTCAATAATGGTTTGCCTCCGGGTTGCTAAGATACGTTTTTTTTGACATCGTTTGTTAAGTGGTTGGTGAAAGGTCCCTCCGGGTCTGGACTGACTCCTTTGGTAGGCCCCGCAGCCGCACTTATTGCGACACGACTGCGGTTCTCGTGTGAATCAGTCCATGTGGTTGGTAAATGCAGGTTGTTGGGAGGACTGCTCCTTAGGTGAGGACGCTGTAAGGAGGAGGCGAGTGTGTTAGTGTTGCTCTGGGTCTTTCCAGTGGTGTACTCTAATGGAGGTCAGCCACGTCAGATTGAATCTCGGGTCGAAGTGTCCTGTTCCAGGTACCGCACTGCATGTCCTGAGCTAGGAGCTTGCATACCGTCCGTTAGTCGGAAGAGATGAGAGGAGGGCCCTCAATTCAGGATGTGCCTCCAGGGTTTGAGGTGCATCTTCAGGTGGAAGAAGCCCAGGCGGTTGAGTCGGGAGAGGTCCCAGGGGCCCCCGCTGGGAGGGAGGGGAGAGGTCCTGAATCCCCCAACCGTCGCAGGGGAGATACAGCCCCATGTTGATGTGTGTTAGGGCTGGCGGCCCAGGGTGACCTCATGCAAAAGGTCGCATCCACTGGGTCTGCTGTAGGGCCACCCGTGGGGCTCCGACGTGGTCAGGGTAGCAGAAGGGGTGCTCCCTCGCATAGAAGGAGGCGGTGCGGACCAGTATCCACCACCCTCTCCTCATTTGCCCCTGCACCACCCCAAGCCACGTCAGCCCTCTCACCGCAGGTCCACGGACCAGGGGCTACCCTTGCGGTGGGGGAGCGTTGAGTGAGCAGCACCGTAGAGGTCCATGGATTCTCAGTTAGGGCTTCGTGAGAATGTGAGTGGGAGTTATGTCCCAGGCGGGGGGTGTGGTGTCGTGTCAGCACGCCCTGATTTTGGGCCCCCCTTTGCAGCGGGTTGCTTGCCAGTATCGCCAGTCTAGCTGGGGCCCACAGAAAGTCTGCTGATGGCGTCGGTGAGGGATTGCCGTGCTAGGCCAGCTCCCGGGTCATCGGGAAAGAGGGACGAGTCCAAAGTGGGCTATATTATGTCCATGGGGTTGCGTCCCACAAGTTGTGGTACCGGATCGTTGACCCTGTCCTGCTCCTCTCATGTCTGTGGAACTTGGTGAGGTGTGCTGCCAGGTTTCACGGCCTCACCCTTGAGCATTTGCGGCCAGTTGGTGGAGGCATTATGTGGGTGGAGCATGCCTAGAACCACTGTTGCAGCGCTGAAGTATGGCAAGCAGTGCTCGGGGTGTGGTGGGTGGGGGCCCCGGCTTTTGGCAACCCTCGAGCTCCCGGGAGTATCTGTGCTCCATGCTCCATGCTGTCATGGTCTGTCCCATGTGTCTGTGGTTGCTGTGACTCGGTGGGTAGGTGTCGGTGCTCGTACGACCCGCACTGACCTGATCAATGTCGGTCTCGTCGGCATCGCTCCGTAGCAGGTTGAGGCTCCTCATGTCGTCAGTCGTGTGTCTGCGGCGGGGATCCACGTCTGCGAGGGTGATCCACTGCTATGGTCCGGGGCTGCAGCTTAGTGTGCGGCGTATCCAGGATCGCCGGGTCGGCATTCTGTGGCAGAGGTTTCGCACGGGTTTGGTGTCGTCCCTCCGCACGGGAGACGGTCGGTAAGGAGATGTGATCCCTTGCGCAGCGGTCGCTAGAGTGTCTTCCGCGCGCTCTCCTGCAGATGCTGTGTAAGGATGGCGGCTGACTGCTCTCTGATGCTGTTCGGAAATTGGGTCCTGTCTCTGCTAAGGTCTTGTAGAGGGGTCAGATAAAGAAATTGTGTGGAGATGGGAACCCCCATCTGTTCGTGGGATGTCCCAAGGGGGTCTGTGGGCTGGCCTTTTTGTTCCTTTGCGGACCATTTTGTGTGTCTCTGGGTGGTGATGATAGGGCAAGTTCTCTGGAGGAGTGTGCTGCGTTAGTTTTTCAGAAGTCCCTGTCTCCATACATGGCAAACCACGCCCGCCCAGATCTGTAAGTATACTTTATCCCTTTAATGCGTGTCATATGCTAGGTGAAAAGTGCAGATGAAAAATATACGAAATGTATGTCGAGGGTTAAACCCCAATACGTTTTTTTTTTTCTCTCTCGTATATATTTCTTTTGTGCTCGTCAGCTAGATATTACTTTAGTAATCTGTTCCTGTGTGTGACTGTCCCCCTAAAGAACTTGACCAAAAGGTAGTTAGTGAGAACTTTACAGCAAAACTGAGATGTCCCTTTAACACAATAGTAAAAGACAATTGGTATTTAGTAATATCTTAATCTCCCTCGTAGTGCTGGATAATAGACAGCAAAATGTTACATTTAAGCTTGTACACCATGGTGCCAATGAGTTGTTCAAATACACTGACACGTGAAGTGAATAAATTAATTATTTTGTTGTAATTGGCCATCTACCATGTAAGGTCGTTGGATTTGTTAAGCAGCAAGTAAACTAGTTCTTGTAAGCTTGATTTTATTGTGTTGAAAAAACAGGAAAAATTGGGGCGCAGTCTTAAGGGTCAAAGTAAACTTTGACAAGGGCTAGACGACTGGGTCGAGTGCCTCAATAACGCAGTTCAGGTTGGTTGTGTGTTTTTCCCAGAGCATACAGCAACTGTCCAATAAAGCACAGTTGTAAATGCAACTTATAAAGCGTTTGTACCATTATGACTATATGACGTAAAAAATTCCTTTTTTCACAATGAACTGTATTAATTTTTGTACTTATTTTTTATAGGTGATATATTAATTCAAGTTTTACAGACCAGTGTCCAACATGTGCATGTTTTTACATTTTCATGTTCTCATCAGTTGTAAGTATGCAAGTGTATGTATTGTGACATGTTGACATGAGTTCAGTATTAGTGATTGTGTTGTTTTCCATTACCATAGCTTGTTTTTATAGAATTATATAAACTGAGGTAAAAAGATGTAGTGTGTGTTACTATGGGAGCAAACATTGTCGCGGAGATTTTGGGCACAGAATTATAATGTGCTGTCATGTTTATATATGCAGTGGAGTCATAGAATCACTGTTTTTCACTATATTAAGAATGTTCTGCTGTTTTTTTCTTAGTAGTTTCCTTACTCATTTTTTTACTAAATAAAATTATATTTTTGTCTGCTATCTGCTTAGGGTATTGTCTTTTCGGGATGTTTTCAGAGGCATGGTAAAGCGAGAATGATTGGATGTGTATTAGCATTTTCTTTTGGATATGGTCTAGTAGCTATTCGGTGGGTTTTTTTGTATCACTTATGTTTCTAGCGAAATCGGGATAAAGGGTAAGGACTCGTAGAGGTAAAAAAGAAGACTCTTCTTTCTGTTAGGAGACGGAGACATGATTTTGGAACGATTTGCCTTATTGTTTTGGGGAATCTGTGACAGCATGACAGCATATACCTTATGGAACTTCTAGAGAGAATATTTGCTGTTAAAATGCCAATACAAGAGATGTTAGAAAGTGCTGTCACATGATGGTAGGTATAGAGCAATGGACGTAGCATAGATCTGTATATTGCAGTAGTCTGTTGTAAATTGTTAGTAACAACTGGTGTTATTGCATCTTGTTTGCTGCCAGAACATCCCCATTCAGATAAAAGGTATCTGCAACAAAACCTGCTATGTATAAATATAACCTTAAAGGACCACTCTAGGTTTTTTTCCCCCCTTCAGTTCATTAGAAATTGCTGTTCTAGGGTACATTTTTAAATAGTGCCTGTGTTTAAACTTGCTTTACCTGCAGTGGCTGAGATACAGTTTCTGTCAGTCTGGCTGCCACTGGTGTCATATGACCTGAACTTCTGCGTTGCAGAAACACCACAGCTTGTGTTGTGTGACCAGAAGTTAAACTTCGTTCTTGCATTCTTTGGGGGTTCAAAGTAAGTCTTATAGGATTGTATAGAGAGACAGGTTGTCTTGTCAGGTCCAAAGCAGAGAGGACATATTTATAAGGCAGTTGCACTAGAATTCTGTGCAGTTTGCCCGCCACAATTAATTTTTGTACATGTTTTACGACCACATTATTATGTTGTGTTTAGATTGTGTGTTCGTGTATAGTCTTTGGTGCTTTGTACCGAGAAAGTGGGGTTTATGACTCAATAAAAGGGCTTAGCATGCAACTTCAAGTGCGTATGGTGTTTGGTCCAGTGTAGTAGGCATAAAGTAAGCAATAATAGAAGGTTTAAAGTTTAGATAGCAGTTTTAACATGTGCCTGATTTTATCAACAGACTTGTGTTTAAGTATGGATGCTGTTGTAAGTTATAACTAGTGACAAAATTAATATATCTGCCCCAGTATCTTTTATGACAACAGAGTTGCAGGTTCAGTTGACCTAACAGGACTTGTTGCATAAATATTTTAGGCTGCAGGGTAAGCAAAATACTGTACAAACAGGGCAACTAAAAGCAGTTGTAATGATGAAACTAAGGGATGAGAGAAAAAAACAGGAGTGAGTCCTTTTTTAAAGGGTTGTACTGGTTTAGTTGAATGGGTTGGGCAAAGTAGAATGTAGACTGAGTTCTACTTAATCTGCAGTCATTCTGAACTTTATGGGATCCATATCTGCTGTCACTTCCTGTTCAAGTCAGTTAGAGGGTTTGTCTGTTTGTAATGTAATTAAAGTGGGAGCGTCTCTTCCTCAGTGGTGTTAGCAAGAGAAGTGTAAGAAGATGGCAAATTCTAAGGGCTAGAGTGTGCTACAGGGGATATGGAGGTAAATTTTACATTTTTTCTTATTGTCTTTCCATTTTGCCCCAGTACTGTAATTAAAAATTTAATGAAAGGTTAATAGCGGTCAGGTAGTTTTAATGCAGCTGTATCTGATGGGAGCAGGCCGATAAAACTAAGTGAGAAATCTGTAGCTCGCTGTGACATTTAGGTTTATAAGATTATGGAGCAGGATTTCTGAGTAAAAAACAACAACATAAGAATTTCGTGATTTGGACTCTTAAGTGATGGTAGAGTCTTGATTAGACCCTGCCCACGAGGCTCGGACTTGGCCGCCTGGTGGAATCCGGGGTAGTCCCCCGGGTGGGCTCCCCCGAGCCGCTTTATGTGGTTGTGGGCCCGGTGGTTGTGCCGTGGGCTCCCCTGGGGCCCGCTCCGCTGGATCGAAGTTCACTGGAACGCGCCCGGGACTGCGTCTTTTCCGGCGCGTCAGAGATCGAGCCGGTAGCCGGGGGACTAATTGCTCGCCCCGACTTCCCGGTTGGCTGCGCTTTTTGGTTGTCTTTTTTGTTGGTGTTTCATGCGGAGCACAGCGCCAACTAGCACGTTGCGCTCGCTGATCTCCCTGGAGGCTAAGCGGCATAGGACTTAAGTCCTGCGGGCGCCGGGCCGTGTTGTGCGTGACCGTAGGCGGCGCGGGTGAACGTCAAATCACGACGCCGCGCTTTTATGCAGGGGGGCAGTAAAACCCGGGGGGCCGCTTGGGGGCGTGGGGCCGGGCAGGAGGGGAAAGGGAGCAGGACCCAAGGTAAGGGCCCTGTTTTTTTTTTTTTTTTTTTTACACTCCCTACGGGGGGTTTTAATAAAAAGGGGGGGCCATGGTACTAGGGGGGCAATGATAAAAAAGGGGGACCATGGTTTATTTGGGGGGTTTTTGAGTAAAAGGGGGGGGGCCACCTGATTAAAAAAGGGGAAGCCCCCGGGACTAAAAAAAGGGAAGCCACTGGCTATTTGGGGGGGCCCTAAATACAAAGGGGGGGCCCAAATGGCTATTGGGGGGCCCCCTGGCCTTAGGGGACACGGTACTAGGGGGGTCATGGTTTACTAGGGGGGCCCTGTTTAAAAAGGGGGGCCCACTGATACAAAGGGGGGACACGGGCTACTAGGGGGGCCACTGGTATGGGGGGGCCCTCTGACTTAAAAAAGGGGGGGGCCACTGGTGCAGGGGGGCCCAGGGGTATTAGGGGGACACGGGCCCTTTTTGGGGGGGGACATGGTACTAGGGGGGACCTGGCTACGGGGGGGGACATGGTATAGGGGGGCCCCTTGGCAAATGGGGGGGACACGGGGAATTAGGGGGACACTGGCTATTGGGGGGACACTGGCTATTTAGGGGGGAAAAACTGGTATTGGGGGGGCCCCTGACTATGGGGGGACATGGTATTGGGGGGTACGGGCAAATTTGGGGGCCATGGCTTTTGGGGGCCCCCCGGGACTATTAGGGGGGACACTGGCTTTTGGGGGGGAAAATGGCTTTAGGGGGGGGGACCTGGTTACTGGGGGGACACTACCCATTGGGGGGGGAACTGGTTTAATAGGGGGGCACGGGGGTACTGGGGAAAAACTGGCTATTGGGGGGGCCCCTGCTAAAGGGGGGGCCCTGGTACCTATAGGGGGGCCCCTGGCTACCTTTAGGGGGGCCCTAAAAAACCCCTCAGGGGGCCCTGGCTCCCAAAAAGGGGGGGGCCCTGGCTACTACGGGGGGGGCCCAGGCTCCCAAAGGGGGGGCCCTCTCTACGGGGGGGGGCCCGGGCCCTTCCCACAGGGGGGCCCCTGGTATTTTACGGGGGGCCCTTGGCTTTCAAAAAGGGGGGCCCGGGACTACAAAAGGGGGGCCCCTTGGGCAAACCTAAATAAAAAGGGGGCCCTTTTGACTACCTACACGTAGCTAAAGGGGGGCCCCTTTTAACCTTATATACCAAAAGGGGGCCCCCTCTCCCTGTAACTCCTTTAAAGGGGGCCCCCAAAAACTGTCTGTATATACCAAAAGGAGGACCCCTAATGTATTTCCCAAAAAGGGGGACCCAAAACTGTCTGTATATTTTCCCAAAGGGAGCCCCCCAAACTGCCTGTTTTACTACCAAAGGGGACCCCCTAACGCCTGTATATACCTTAAAGGAGACCCCTAATTGCCTGTATACCCCCCAAAGGAAAGGCCCCTTTAAGTCCCGGGTATACTTTTAAAAGGAGGGTGCCTAACTGTTGCACCCTATTTTAAAGGGGACCCTTTAACTCCCTACAGCTTACCTAAGGGGGGAAAAAACCCCCTCCCTACAGCCTAAAAAAATTGGGCCTCCAAACACCAAACCTTAAAGCCAACCAAACGGGGGGTCCAAAAACCAACTGTACCCTTTTCAACTTGAAACTGGGCCTGCTTTTTTACCTGGGGGTATTTCCCTACCCCCCTGTGGCTGGGGTCCCCACCAGCCTGTGGGGGGGCCTCCCAAACCTTATCCAGCGAGAATTCCCAAATAAATAGGGGCCTATTTTTTTTTTGGGGGGCCTCTCCCCACCCCCCAACCCCTTTAAAGGATACTGGCTTTTCCCCGCTTCCCCCCCCCTGGGTTTTTGTACGAGGTGGGAATGGTAAAGAGATGTGGGAAAAATTGGGGTTTTCAAAAATATTTGTGTTTTTTAATTTCTGCGGGGAAAGATTTGTGGGGGGGAAAATTTTTCATCTTTGGCCCGGTGGGGAAAAGGATGCAAAAAAAAAAGGGACTAAGAAAAAAAACCAAAAGGGAAGAGAACGCGTCTTGGGTAAATTTCCCTGATTTCAGGGGTTATTTTTTTTATTGTAATTTTGGGGTGACCTGACCCTGGGGTCTGACATATGTAGTTTATATTGGCGGTGTTGTAGGTTTCCCTGGTGGTGTTGCCCACTATGGGGGCCCTCTATATGGTGGTGTTGTGGGTTTTAAAACCTGAGCTGGGGGTTCCCCACTTGGTAAAAAATTTGAGACTCTCGGTTCACATTTTTTGATAAAAAGATGTTTTAACTTATGTATTTGCCCTTTTTGCTTTTGTTTTGCCCCCTGACAGTCGTGGGGCGGGGTGTACATGTATTTTATATATATGTGTGCCGCGGGCCCTTTCCCCAGTGGCCCCAGGTTTGCAAAAAAAATTTTTTTTTTTCAGAGTGTTTTTTGTGGGGAACCATCGTTATTTTGGTGTTGTTGTTTTTAAACCTTTTTGGGAAAGGGAAGGGGGGTGCCTCCTTTTTGGGTTTCTGCACTCCCCCCTTTCCCCACAGGTTTGGCTTTAAGAAGGCAGTTTTGGCAAGTTGGTTTTGGTTTTTAATATTTTTTTCCTCTGTTAATGGAGGTGGGTTTGCCCAGTGGGGGCCCCGTGAATTGGCTCTATTAAGAGGAAAGGATAGTTTTGGACTCCCCGGTTTTTGAGATAAAGTTGAAAATTCGTGGGCAGTTTTAAAGCATCTTTTGTTTCAAAATATGGTAAATGAGAGTCTAATTTTTTTTCCCTGTATTGATGATAGCATAAATGTTTTCCTTTAGGGTTTTCCAGTAAGGGTTTTTCCCCCTTTTTGCAGTGTGTGCCGTTGACATTTGGTTTGGGGTTTGGGTACATGTATATATTATATTATTTTTTATATTATATAAAATATGTGTGGAAAGCCCCTCCCAGGGGGACCCAGGTTTGATCCCTTTTTTTTCAGAAAGGTTTTTTGTGCAAACCAAAAGGTTTATTTGGTTTTGGGTTGTTTTTTAACCTTTTGGGGAAAGGGAAGGGGTTGCCTTCCTTTTTGGGGTTTTTTTGTTTCCCCCCCCTTCAAAAGGTGTCAAAAGAAGGGAAGTTTTGAAAGTTGGTGTGTTTTCGTATTTTTTTCTCATGTTTTAATGGAGGTCGGTTGACCCAGTGAGAGGCGTGAATTGGCTCTATTGAGAGGTAAGGATAGTGTGGGGAAATGCCCAAATTTTGAGACCCGGTTAAAGGTGGGGGCCCTTTTTAAAGCTTCTTTTGATAAAAAATATGTAAATTCGAGAGTCTAATGTTTTTTCAGGTTTGTTTAGATGGATAAATGCTTCTTTAGGTTTTCCCACGTAATGTTTTTCCCCACTATGTGGTCTTATATGGCGGTGTTTGGGGGGTTTTTAAAACCCTGAGGGGGTGTTGACCACTTGTGTCTTATATGGCGGTGTTGTGGGTTTATACCGGAGCTGGTGTCGGGCCCCACTATGTGGTTCATTTGGTGGTGTTGTAGGTTATACTGAGTGGTGTTGACGTTATGTGGTCTTTTTTTGGTGGTATTTTTGGTTTTACCTGGGGCTGGTGTCTGACCTCTTGTGGTTTTTTATTGCAGTGTTGTAGGTTATACCTGAGGGGTGTCCTGACCACTATGTGGTCTCTATATGGTGGTGTTGGTAGGTTTTTCCCTGAGTGGTTTTCGGGCCTTATGGGGTATTTATAGGGCGGTTTTTTGGTAGGATTTATCGGCGCATGTATAGTGGCGGGTTTACTTTGTGTCCCTGATTGTAGGGGGTATTGTATGTGGGTGGGGGGGGTTTGTAAGTGGGTGGAGGGGGAATATTTTTATGGGGGGTTTTTGGAGGGGGATTTTGGTTTTTGTGGGGGAGGGGAAAATTGTATGGGGGGTGGGGGGGGGGCATATTGTATGGGGGGGGAGGGGGATATTGTATGTGGGTGGAGAGGGATATGGATGGGGGCTACTTAGCCTGTTTTTATGATAGGGTTAACTGAAAAAATTGGTGAGAAAAGATCTGGGGACTCTCTTGTTTATTGAAAACCCCACAATAAATTCTTTTTTTGAACACTGTTTTTGTGGAAATACATAATATTTTGTGGCCGGTTTATTTTCCGGAGAGGCCGGTAAAAATTTTAAAGTAGGGTAGGGGGGGCCCCTAAAAGATCAATTCCCCTGGGGGGCCCAAAACCCCCCAATTTCCGACACTCCCTCCCAAATTACGGTGTTTGACGCTTTCCGTGTACCAGATTTGTGTACGAGAAAACCCCTTCCAATGGGCAGTATGTGTGTAGGGAAAAGCTCCCACTTTTTCCGTTTAAATTTCACAGATTTTCTAAACTTTTTTACTCAAAAAATTCAGCTTCAAAAAATATAAACCTGTAAAAAAAACGAGCTCAGCTTCTCTTTTTCACACCCTGCTTCAGATAGGTGGCTTTAAAACCATTGCCCCTTTCCCCTTTAAAAATTGAAAAACCCCTTTTAAAGGTTTTTGTTGCGCCAAGCAGCAGTCAAATTGGGAAGATCCACAATTTTAATTTTTAACATTATTTTTTTATTTATTTTAGAGCCCCCTTGGTTCCGGGGGCCCTGTAAAATTGGGTTTCAAAACCAAAAATTTACACTCCCCGGCCACTTTTTTAAGGTTTCAGGGTTAAAAAAATGCTCGTTAAATTAAATTTTTAAATCACCCAAATTTCAAAGGCGGGCAACTCAGTGCTTTTTGGGCAGTAGACAGGGTAAAGGGAACATCCCCTGCATTTAAAAAACCAAAGATCGGGTAGGGGGGAAGAAAGGTGATTTGAGTGCCTTTAAAATTTGGCCCATGGTTGTTGGGGGGCCAGAAGGGTGGTGCCGAGTTTTTTCAAAAATTGCGGGATCTCCGGGGAAAATTTTCCGCACAACCATCTCTGGGGGTTTCCCCAGGAATGGCCCGAAAAAGAAAAAACACCCGTGAGCGCAGCCCTTTGGGGGCGGAAAAGCCTTGTTGATGCCAGGGGTCAAAGGAGAATGGGCGGGTTGGTTCGAGTTGATAGAAAGGAAACCCCATTTGATCAAATACCAACCCTTTTTACCCCCCAAAGGTAGGAAAAAGACATCTTGAACGCACAGTAGGGCGAACTTTGAGGAGGGGGCCCTAAAGCAGCAAAAGGGACCCCCCCGGGGGGTTGACTCTTTTAGTAAGAACAGGAAACTGAGGTCCAATTTGCCCAAGCTTTGGGGGAAATTGGACATAGAGTTTGGGAAAAAAAAGTTTTGGGGGTTCGAGGGAGTTTTTGGGATTTTGCTGCGACATTGGTTTGGTGGGTTTCAGTTTTTGGGCTTTTTCAACAACATGAAAGCTTGGAAATAAAATCCCCCTTTGGGTTTTCAACGGTTAGGTGGGGGTGGGGGTTTTGTTCCCATGGTTGGGGGTTTATTTTCTTGGCACTTTTTGGGGCCCTTGGAAACCAAAATTGGGAGCATCTTTTGAAAACCCTTGTTGAATCAAAGGGCCACAAAAAATTTGGCGTTCTAAAGGCAAAAGGGGGCCCAACCCCTTTTATAGCATGGTTTTTAGCTAATAAAGGGGCCCGGGGGAGTGTATGTCAAATAAGTACAAAGGTAACAATTAAAAAACTTTAAAAAGCTGTTTAAAAAGGAGAGGGGGTCCCCCCTGTGGGGGCTTAAAAATTTTTCTTTATGCCTAAAATATATCTGGGTTTTAAAGTGGTTCTATGGATTTTAGGAAATGGCTCCTGGGGATATGGGAATTTTTTATATAAATTTTAAAATTTATTGAAACTTTTCTTTATTATATGCGTAAAAAAACTTTTACAGTAAACTTGCATTTTTTTTTCCCTTTATTGATTTTTTTGGATTGGAATGCTGTTTGCCTTTTGTGTGCTCAAAAATTTCCTTTTGTATTTATTTTGGAGATTAAATTGGCATTCATGACAGAAAGGGTGAGGTTTTTCCCTAAGAAATTGTTTGTCTACTTCAAAATGGCACCCTTATTTTTGAAATTTTTTTTTTTTCCCTTTTTTTTTTTGTTAAACCCATTTCATGTAAAAAATGTTTTAAAGATCAGTTTTTTTTGATGTATTTTACCTTAAAGGGGTCACTTTAAAAAAAAAAATGATACATGTGTTCCCTAAGGGTGCTTTCATAGGATCATTTTTGTTGCATTCCTTGTGCATTAAGGGGAAAATCAGTTAATGTGTAATTTCTGCACGAAAAAAAACATAAAAAAAAAAAACCAAAAAATGCTTTGTTTTAAAAACCCCAAGGCTATATCTCCAGCGCAAAAAGAAATACGATTGTATTTTGGGTTTTAAAAGATAAAAATTTTAAAATCTTATGTTCAGGCAGCCTTAGGGCCTTTTTCCTAGAAAAAATGACCCATGTAGGTTTTAACCCGGTTGTATGTTCTCCGGTCAACTTTTGGCACCCGGGTATTTATACAAAATGTTGTATAATCTGAAAAAGTTTTTATTTTTTCACCCGTTTTTGCGCAAAATGAAAAAAATTCCCGGGGCCCTTTTTTTCCGAAGTAGTTTTAGACATAGCCCTTTACAGGGGTTTCCATGGAATCCTTTATTCCCCCATGATGACCTTTACAGGGTGGTAATATTAGAGACCTTGCGCTAATTTCCCTTTTCCTTTTTTGGGTTTTCCCACAGGTGTTCAAAAAGGTTTAGGGTCTGGGGCACCTTTAAAACTTTCAGTACTCTTTGCAAGTCATTGGGGCGTCTTGGGGGTTTTTGGGAAAATTATCATGTTGGATATTTCCCCGTTGCCCCGTTTTTCCCAAGGGAAGAGTTTAATTTTCTGTTTCCCGTAAAATTTTTGGGGATTCATGGTTCCCAATGAACTGTTGTCCATAAACCCTTTAGTACTAAAAGCAGCCCCAAAGCATGGGCACTCCCCAAACCCCCTTTAAAAATTGGGTGGGAGGAAAAACCACTTGGCTTTGTACATCTAAACCCGTGGCCCCACAACATTTGACACCCAAAATGAAAACAAAAAAGCGTTTTTCTTGGTTCATCCCAAACCCCAGGAATAGGGCCCGTAAAACCAAACCCTTTGTTGTGTTTTGGGTTTAGCAACGCTTGCGGGGGTTTTTTTTGCCTTTATCTTTAGAAGATGCTCCCTTTTGGGACGGGCAGCCTTTCCCGACCAATTTTATGGGAGTTTGCGGCATTTTAAACTGAAAACCCGAAGGCTGGGCGCAATCGTACATTAAATTTTTAAAAGGGCTAAAGTAGCAAAAAAAAGGTCACAACCCCCAGGGAAATTTGGTGGGGAACTAGACAGGTCCCCTATGGAAAGGGGTTTGGGGAGACCCCCTAAGGGCATTATAGAAAAACCCGGCACTCCAATGTGGTGCTAATTCAGTTTTAATTTAATAATTAATTTCAAAAAGATTAAGATTATTGAAACCCGGGAGTCGATTACCCTTAAAAAGAAATAAAAAAATCTATAGGTGTCGTTGTCCCAAAAAAATTTAAAAGATGTCGATTATTTTACGTTTTTAGCTAAATAGGCCTTTGTTTAAAATGACATACAGAGGGATTTCAAGGGGAAAAGGATATTTTAAAATAATATGGGGCCCAAAAACCGGCCCCCTCCCCACCCGGCTCAGCGTCTCCCCTTATCCCCGGGTACCATTTTTCAGGTTCTCATGCAATTTAATTTCGTTCAAGAGTTGGTTTCCTTTATCTAAGTACCGGGGCCCTTTTTCCTTTTTGGTTTTTAGGGATTAAATTTTTTGGCTCATCCCTCAAAACCCGTTCCCCAAATTTTCATTTTCCCTTTTGGGCCATTTATGTTGGGTGCCCCTGGTTTTGGGCCCAAAAGGAAATTTCACTTTAACTTCTTTGCAAGCTTAGCTAGCCTTTTCTGAGTGGAAATGGGCTTGGTAAACGCTGTATGGTTTTGGGAAATGTGTGGCCCGTCAGTTTTTGGGGGGTTTGGGAATCTTCCCTTTTAGCCCAGGTCATTTTATGTAGAGCAACAATTTTTTTTTTTAGATCCCCAGGGCAGTTCTTTGCCCTGAGGGGCCCTTTTTGAACTTCCCCCGGGCCAGTATCAGGTTTGAGAGCGATTAATTTCCCAAAAATTTAAAAACCCCGCCCCCCCTTTTTCACTTGGCCTTGGAACAATTTAAAAAGTACATGACACCAAAGGGGGAAAAAAGGAAAAATTTTTTCAAATTTATCCATTTTCACTTAGGGGTGTATCACCCTTTTGTTGCCAGTAGTTTAGACGTTGTGGCCCCTGTGTGATTTTGAGGGTTTAAAAAAATGGGATACTGACTATTTTACATTTTGGGTCAAAAATGTCATATCTTCACTTTGTCCCTTTTTTAAAAAATATAATTCAAATTTTTGAGGAGTTTTAGTTTTGTGGGTACTGTTTGTTTTTTGCAGTCCTGAAAGTTCCCATAAAAAAAAATTTCATAGTAAAAGGGTTTGCATTGTGGTTAAAAAAGGTATTAATAAGAAAATTTAAACTTTTTTGTTGAAAATTTTGGTTTAAAAATTTTTAGGCCCAAAGCCTAAATACCACTTTTGCACAGTCTGTAAAAAATGGCAGTGTCGTATCCATTGTTATAATAATATGTTAAACGTCCTATATAACTTCAGATGGAGTTAGGGGCTTAACAAGAGAAGCCTGTGCCCCATAGCAAACATTTGGATAAGCTGCCTCCCTCTGCTGGCCCTTCCCCAAATATGAACATTTACCGGTGCCTGTTAGAAGTCATGCTTTTATAGATAATGCGGGGTCAAAATCCCTGATTCCCCCTCCTATGCTACAAAAAATTCCCCACATAACAAGACCAACTTTTATAAAAAATTTTTTCTAATGTAAATATAGCTAGAAATGACCACAAATTACCACACATAGTGACTAAATAATACCCTATACTTTTTATGAATAAAAAAACAATAAAAAACCCCAATTTATTACCCCAACAGGCCCATTTGTGGTAATTACAATTTTTACAAGGTCCCTCCATACACTGCCCATATATGGAGTTCCCAGGGTACATAGGCCAGAGATGTATTTACCCCCTTTAGTGCCATAAAGTGGTAGATATAGTTGTACCAGGTTTTTGCAGCTGTATATTCCCACTGCACAGTGACGTTTTTAGTCATAGATCCCGTGTGCAGGCTCTGAATTAAAATTTAAAACCCCCTTACAGTAACCATATACTGTAGCTACCAGTTTTCCGCCCCTTTTGCGTTTATATTACCTCCATGCAGTGACCACTGTGGTAGATAAAAGTGTAACGACTCTGAGATGTTTTTTAAATCCTTTATAGTGTAAAAAAGTGGTAGATACAGTTGTACACGGGTGTGCGACTGTATTTTACCATAACAGTTACCATTATAGAGATCCCATAGACAGGCCTGTAGATGTAATTTTCCCTTCAGTGACCTTTAATGGTAGTAACGTGTACAGCTCTGCAAACTTTTTACCCCTACAGTGAAATATAGTGGTATTTCAAGTGTACAAACTTCAGATTGTATATTACCCCCGTTTAAAGTGTCATATTGGGTTAGCTTTCGTTCCGCCTGCTGGAAATTTTTGTGTTAAAAATGCAGTCACATCTTTGACTCAAGGGATGTTTTTTTCCCTGCGTTCACTTTCCTTTTTTCTGATCCAGTCCGTCCCCTGAGACTTTCCGGTCATGACTTTCCCTGTGAATTTGCACAGAAATACCCTTTGAATTTCACATTTCCAGACCTCCTTCGTTCCCCCCCTTTACAAACCCCTAGGGTGGGGGACTGGGTACAGGCCAAAAAATTAGAGGAGGTTTTAGGAGGGTGGGGAGAAAAAAAGATGACAACCGCTGGGATTTTGTGTACAGTTTGGCCCGTCCCCTCAGAATCATTTACGGGCAAAAACTCTAGGTAGATAGGTAAACTGGTGATGCCCGATGTAGGTAGGAAGGAAGGTCCTATTTAAGTAAGCAGACCCCCATTAGATAAGTTGGTAGGCCCTAGGTATTTAGATTGGTAGGCCCAAGGTATTTAGATTGGTAGGCCCCAGCTAGGCCATAGTTAGGTAGGTGGGCCCCAGTTAGGTAGGTTGTAGGCATGACCCCAGTTCGGTAGGTTGTAGGTTGGTCCAACTTAGGTAGGTGGTAGGTATGGCCCCAGTCCCAAAGGGGCGCAGTCAGGGGCCCCGAACCTCGCCGGGCTCCAGGCCGCTGCCATGGGCCTGTAGCACTGGTGGTCTCTTTAGCTGTATGTGCGTCCGCTGGGCGCTCCCTGCTCCACAGACAGTGTCGGACCGGCTCTCCGGAGGATCGCTGGATCCTCCGCTAAGCCACGGGTCCGACATTGCGGGGCCGCTGACTCCTCATAGCGCTGAGAACCCGCCGCAGCCCCGTGGAGCTCAGCTGGGCAGCGTCGCGATGAAGTGAGGTCATCGCGACGCTGCCTCCCTCAGACGCACAGCTCGTCATAGGCTGTGCACCCAAGGAGCTGCCGGAGGAGCGTTCCGGCACTGGAGGCGTGGCCTGAAGAGGAGCGCTTGGCCGGGAAGCAGGTAAGGTGAGTATTAATGTTATTATTTTTGCCTACCTGAGTTCCCCTGTATATCTGCCTGAGAGTGCCCCTATATACCTGAGTGCTCCTATATACTTGAGTGTCCCTATATACCTACCTGAGAGTGCTCCTATATACCTGAGTGCTCCTATATACCTGAGTGCCCCTATATACCTGCCTGAGAGTGCCCCTATATACCTTCCTGTGTGCCCCTATAGCTATATACCTGCCTGATTGCCATTTATATACCTGCCTGAGTGCCCCTATATCTATATACCTGCCTGAGTGCCCCTATATACCTGCCTGAGTACCCTATATTTATATACCTGCCTGAGCGTGACCCTATATCTATATACCTGCCTGTCTAAGTGGACAATATCTATATACCTGCCTGACTGAGAAGACATATATATATATACCTGCCTAACTGATGGGGACATATATACCTGTATAACTGCAGGGACCTATATAGCTTCCTATCAGTGAGGCCCTATACACCTACCTGAGGGACTTATATACCTATAAGTAAGAAGTTGCTGGAAATGAGAGGATTCTAAGATATTTGTGTCCAAATCTGCAGGGACGAGTATTTGCTGGGAGAAATCAGCATGAAGGTGTGAACCGGATGGAGAAGAAAAGGGAAAGTGAACGCCCGCTGATCAGAAAAGACGTCTCCTGTGAGTCACTAAATGTAACTGCAGTGTAATCACTTATATTTCTGCTGAGCATCTACATCATACAGCCAACTTTTGAAAGCAGAAAAGCAGGAGATCCCAGACTGCGGCGCGCGTAGCGTGCCGAAAATTTGCATGACCAGCCTCTTTTTGTTGAGCACGCCCCTTTCACACAAAAACCACACCCACTAACAGCGAACTGTGGTAAGGGCTCCTGGACAAAGCAAAAATTAGGTTCCTGGCTCACCCAGGTTCCTGGACTGTTAGGCTAGGTTGACACGGTGTATTTGCAGGGCGTAATTACGGCCCGCAATTACGGCGTGTGGCCGGGGGCGGGAGAGTGAGCGGGGGGGCCGGCACTTCGCCGGCCCATAGACTAAAATTGCCAGGGCCCGTATACCCCGGGCAGTAATTCACAGTCAATTATCTCCCCACCCGCGGATTCGCCGAGCAATGAGAGGGAGACGTAATCCATAGTTCTCTATGAGAACTGTGGATTAAACCCTAATGAATGGGCCGTTTTTTAGCCCGTAATTTGCGCACTTCGGTGCGTAATTTTCGGACCGAAATACGGCCCAAACTAGCTGTGTGAACATAGCTTTAGATGGTTTATTTAGCATCCAGGAGAGCTGGGAGATAACGGCAAACTGTAATTGACATGTATGCTTTGTATTGTACCTAATTTTGACATGTCAATTGCAAATGAATATAAGTAGATTTTTCTTAAAATTATTTTTGTTTAGAAATGATAAAAAAAGATATTAGAAAATATAGAGATTTATATAAAAGGATATAGAAACTAAAAGATAAATAAAATGGTACATAAATTTATGATTTGTAAAGATTTCTACAAGTTGTAATTAGATTGGATGTAGATACATACTTGCATGTGTCTATACAAGATTATATGCAGTTGCCTTCTTGTAAATTATTTGTAGATGTTCACAACTTGTAAATATTTGATTTATAATGCAATTCTAAGAAAAAAATACAGTAACTGAAATAATGGTACATAATACATAAAATAATTATTACAATATGCAGTAATGGTATGCATAAGAGGGGACTGTAATACTGACGATGAAGATAAGGGGGCTGACGACGACGATGGGTAAACACTGACAAGGGAGGTGAAGACCGTCCTCTGCTCGTTTGCAGTGAGGAGGTGGTGAGGGAGGAGGAGGTAATGGGGGAGGGAGGAAGGGGAACTCCGCAGGCCAGAGATAGTGTACTCGGCTCACACTGAAGCAGTGGTACGGGGGCCGCTGGGAGTGCTGCTCAGAACTAACTGACAGGCCACACAGTTATCAGCACTCCACGTCCATTACCACTAACCTCCTTTGTGAGTAGCGTCCGGACGGACAAGCCGCGAATAAGAAGGGTTGACCTGCAGCAGCAATTGTAATATTTAATTTTTTGTTACACTTAATCATACTGTACTTGTCCAGGTGCCGCGCTGACCGAGCCTCAGATTACTCAAACTTACCGCGGTGGGTACTCCTGGCAGGCAGCGCGAACACGTCCAAATTGTATGATGTGGCTCTGCCCGTCCTTTAACTTTGATATCACACATTGGCCACTCGCCCATGAATTGAAACGTGCCAGAGCTTTAATTTGTTGGGTCGGGAGATTTCGCTAACGTGACGGGGGGGGGGGGGGGGGGGGGGGCGGGACCATGACCCCCGATGGCGGGGAAAGTCCCGCCAAAAGCGCGAGTAGTGTTGGCATCTTATTGATCTACATACACCTAGCATCTACCACTATATTGGGTCCACTCAATGGTGTAATATACAAAGTCTACAGAGCCTATGTACAATGATGTCACGTGGGTCACGCGTTCGGGTCCCAGGTCTGGCATGATTATTTTATCCTTAAAAGAGTTACCTATCAGCCAAAATTTTTACATTTGCCTATGAAAAGAAAATGTAAAAATAATTACACTTTACAATATAATGTAATTAAAAATGTAGAACATAAACCTGTTTAAAAAGGCCCCCATGTCATCGAGAACTGGTGTGTACACGTGCCTACTGTGGGATCCGAAGTCCCTCCAGGGAAACACGTATAAGTTCCCCCAGAATCCCTTTGCTTCCATTTCTGGTGACACGCAATGTATGTTGGGAGACTCAGTTTCTCCCCACAGTAAACTCATAAAATAACCGTATATCAGCACATTCGGAACCCACAGTTTTAGCGCTTCCACAGATTACACACAGATATGAAAGCCTACAGCTTATAATACAGAAGAATAGACTTAGGATTTATTGAAAAGGTATATTTGTAATGATGGGACAGTGAATAATAGGGGTTAATATCAGCAACCCACTATATCACTGTCCATCATAAAAATATACATGTTCAAAATAACTCCCCTCGTCCTATTCAGTATTACAAAGCTGACGTCCGCATATCTTTATTTTAATCCAGCGCAGCGCTAACCTGTGCATCAGCCGCTGCTAGACGTGTTGGTAAATAGTAGAATATCATATATACAACATGATTAATAAAGAACATGTTTCTGTAAGGTTTATGGAACTTATTGGCTACCAATGATTTCATGCGAGCAGCAGAGAAGCGGAGGATAGATCGGACACCTTTGCACCCTCCGCTCTGCTTATCTAATCGATACATTTAGCCATAAGTTCATAAACCATACAGAAAACATGTTTTCTTTTTATTATTCAATATTCCTATAATTGTATTTTACTGCTCCTAATACAACCAGTCCGCTGCGCTGTGCACAGTTAGCCGCTGCGCTGAATTACATACAGATATGAAGCGCGGACAGCTTTATATCTATACAGAAGAAAAGACTAAGGAGTTAATTGATAGTGCATTGTAAAATGAAGAAACAGTGGAATATAGGGTTAATAACAGCAAACCACTATATTCACTGTCCCATCATAAAATTATACTTTCAATAACACCTCAGTTCTGATTTCTGTATTACAAAGCTGTCGGCCTGTTTAGAGTTTTGTAAGATCGATACATTGATGCCATAAGTTTTTCATAACTTTAACAGAAAAAAACCCCATGTTCAGTTTATTATCATGTTGTAATAAAATGAAATACTCCTCCTATGTTTAAAGACCAGGTCTGCCCTGGCCGCAGTGCACAGTTTATTTCAATCGGCAGGCCGCTGATTACATAAGGAATTATGCGGGCGGGCCCGGACAGACAAGCTTCGTTTATAATTACAGAAGAATAAGAACCGAGTGAGTTTTTATTGAAAGTGCTATTGTATGAAGAACAGGAGAATATAGTTAATTATCAGCACCACTATATTTCACTGTCCATCCATAAAAATTATACTTGTCAATAACTCCTCGTCCCCATTCTGTATTACAAAGGCCCTGGTCGTCCGCATAATCTGTATGTAATCAGCGCAGCGTCTAAACGTGTGCCACGCAGAGCGCTGCATATGTAGACTGGAATGTGAATAGGGAAAGTATATCATTGTATACAAATGAAAATAAAAGAACCTGGTTTCTGTATACTTTTTTGAAAAACTTATGGCTACATTGATTTTCCATAGTTAGCGTCCAGGCAAGTAGAAAGCGGAAGAGCAGATCGGACGATGTATCCTTGCTCCTGCTGGCTCTGCTTCTGCTATCGATACATTGAGCCATAAAGTTCATATTTTTTTTTTTTTATTAATCATATTCTATAAATGATTTACTCCCTCCTACTGACATACCATTCCTGCCGTGCCGCTTGTGCACAGTTTTAGCCGGCTTGGCGCTGGATTACATACAGGATATGCGGCCGACCAGTTTTGTAATACAGAATAAGACCGACTGATGATTTTATTGAAAGAATAATTTTATGATGGGACAGTTGAAATATAGTAGGTGCTGAAAATAACCCAATTTCACTGTTCTTCATACCAATCAAGCTTGGTGGGTCAAATAAATCCTCTGGTCTGATTCTGTATTACAAATCTGTGGCTTTCATATCCTGTTATGGAGATTCAGCGCATCGCTAACTGGTTCACTTATTGAGGGAGTGTGAGGGGATTCAGTTTGGTCGCAGGCAGACTGGGTTTTTGTAACTAGTGCGAGTAACTATCAAAAACCCAATGTTATTGCTACGTACACGAACATTAATTTTATCGCTGAAATAATAAATGAACTTTGCCTAAGTCCTCAATGTAGTCTAGTCGCTAAAGAGAAGCAGAGCGTCGGGAGCAAGTGTGTGTCCCGCCGATCTGTGTCTCCCTCCCGGCATCTTCAGCTTCGCTAACGTATACATTGTAGCCCACAGTACCAAAAGTAACAGAAATCAAAGTTCTATTATTTATCATAATGTATAATGAAATTTACTTCATCCCTATTGTTACAACCGAGTCCCTGCTGCTCTTGCCACATTTAGCTCTGCGCTGATTACATACAGAATGCTGGCCGACAGCTTTAATGATTTAATAAGAATACTACAAGGAGGTATTAAAAGTCCCCCTATTTTTTCTGCCAGGACTATGTAATATAGCGGATAATAACCATCTTCTCTTCCTATCTATGTCCATCATAAAATACACCTTATAAGTACCTCTTGTAGTATTTCTAAATAATCATAAAGCTTCAGCTGCATCGATGTCCTCTAACAAAATGTAAGAGTAGCATACCGGCAGTTTTTATAATTTAAAGAAGCCCCTCAAGCACTTAGCACTTTATGAGGATGTAGCAATATTTTCTAAAGCCAGATCCGTGTATTGTATTGCCCACCCAGCCTCTGTGCACTGATCCCCCCACACTCTGGCATAATACCCTAGAATATAACCAATCAGCAGCACGCACATGCTGGACCTGCCATCTTTTTTTTTTTTTTTTTTTTTTAAACATATTTTTTTATTTGATTTTGAAAAAATTTAACATATAATTTACATCAGGACAGAAAATTATGTGGCAAAGGCATTACAGTTTACCCAATATACCAGAATTGTGGTTTGTCCTACTGGAGAAGAAATTTCGCAAGAAGTGGCAGAGAGCCATCTGGGCTTTGTCTTAAACTTGCTGGCCAAAGACTACCAGACATCTAGGATAGAATAAGGGTTAGCGATCTCAAGTAATAGAAATTGGCCTGAAAAAGTGTACCTTGCCAATAAAACCCAACAGCTAATTATACAAAACACTTTTTGCTTGTTAGAGGATTTTAAAACAATAATATCAAATTCCCTGCATAGCAGTCCATAACAAGAATTAAATCAAATACCAAAGCTGTAAAAAGAACAAAAAGGAAAAGATAACAAAAACCATCCTAATGAGTCCGACTTAGGGTTTTTAAGAGACCTAGACTATCATCAACGCCAAGGATGAAAATGAAAGTGAGGGGGAATTATTTAAATTTCAAAGGCTACTTTTCCAGGAACCATCTGGAACCATGCCGATGTTCACATGGTAAGGGTCAGTGTCGGTGGGGATCAGTTGGGGCTTGGGGGGGTTTCCCGTCCCGAAGAGCTTTACCCCTCAATAAAGATCCCCCTAGGGGTGAGAAATATTTGTATCTGACATTAGAGGAAGCCCCAAAGTAAATTTTAGAGCGCGCCATTGTTTTGGGGTTTCCAGGACGGGGTTCAGCCTTGAATTCAAAGGGATCTCAGGGAACCCGATAGAGCCCCTCCCTCGGGCGTACCAAACTCGTGAAACTTGAAGGATGAAGACATTGGGGTCTCTTATTCCTCTCATTAGAAAAATTGCCGGATAGGATTAAAATGGCCTCCACATCCTTTTTAATAAATTTTCCCTTCAGTGAGCTGTTCCCTTGTTGGCGTTTCTCTTCCAATCTTTGTCCCCTCCAACCAAATAAATTGTTTCAGCTTGTTCCAAGCCCCAGTAAACTGGACTTATTGGGAGGGTCTGTTGGTTTCCAGCCAGGTAAACAGTAATTGAGACAGCGTTTGGCCAACCTATGAGTTTTTTTGGCTAAGTTGGAAGTATACTGGGGGAGGAGAATGGAGGCAGTGTCCATGTGCTAAAGACTCCCCGTTATATTTTTGCAAGTGTCAGGGGGTCCTAAAGTGTAATGGAGAGATCCAGCAGATGCAAAACTTTTTGAACAAGCCTTGATGTGCCCGTGGGAGTCCGGACCCAGGTCCCAACAAAGAGTAATCCCAAAAGATTGCGTTGAAGGGTCATTTGCCACAGTCCTTGCCAACATAGTGGGTGAAGGGGCTTGCAAATTTGGGGCAAAGATTGTCACCTGTCTTAGGACAAGTTTGCGCGTTTTGGGGGGAGATTGAATCCATAATATTCTTGTTGCAAGAAATTTTTAGAATTGGGTCCCGCCCCTTCCACATTTTCACATGATCACCTCTTTACTGACCTTAACTTATACCCGAAAGGCATCTTATATCTGGTAAAACAGGATCAATCTTTAAATATGCTCCAATTATCATTATTGCAATCCTGCCTTCCCTTCGACCCCATCCACAGTCGGCCTAAAAATATGTAGATGGCGAGGAAAATGTTAAAAGGATGTAAGTGTGTCAAAGCATTAGGAATTAAAGGTTGTTAGAAATGACCCCAGAGTTGAGATGGGTGTAACCGAAGTTTGGAACTTTACTAAAAAGAGAGCACCTGTAATTGCCGTAATGGTTGTGGACCCTCTCGGAAGTGGGAAATTTTTGGTTTTAATTTTTCGGATGGGGTTTTGCAGCCACCCTTCTCTCCTCCATGTTGTAAATTATGTTGGTTTTTTCTGCGTAAGTCCACTCCCCTCCTCCCTCCATAATTTAAATCCTGGGTTATTTCGGGCCCTTTGTGGGAACTCTGGAGGTCGCACAGGGGTAGCCTCCATGGACAATTGCCACGGCATGTTGTAGGAGTTTGCGGATAAGCTTTCCTGTCCGCGATCGTTAATCTTTAAGTGCTAGGAAGAGCTCTAATCTTCCCAAGGATTCCTAGCGAATTAAGTGTGGATTAGGGCCTGGGGGACATTCCTCATCGGGCGCCTCAGATCTCATTGTTCTAGGTCAAAATTAGAATATCCTGCTGGGATTTCCACCCATCCAGCCCAGGACATGCCTTGTGTTAGACACCCAGTTATAGAACCTGAACCATACGGGGATTGTTTTTAAGGCCACCTGGCACTTACAGGGATGCCCTCAATATTGCTAAGGGCCTATTCGGGGTGGCATTTTCCCATGCCCAATATAAAAGCTAGAAAAAGAGAGGTCCTAGGTAGTTTGTTGACCTTGTGCAGCGATGGTTTTTAGCATCAAGTGGTAGTGTTTTTGCAGGGGGTAAATAAGAGAAGTTTTTTGGAAAAAACAAAATCATTTTTATTGCGAGGCATCTAACCCCCAGGAGAGAGGGAGTCCATTGTCCATTATGGAGGACAATCCTATGATCATGGTTTGAACATGATAAGGGGGTGAAATTTAGAATATTAATAAGTTTAGGAGTCCATGTCCCAATTTTTGTATTAATTCCGTAGGTAAGTTAATTTAGCGAAATCCACCGGGATGAACCTTAATTCCAAATCATACGCCAGGTGGATTTTCGTAGTGGTGGACCTATTTCCAATAGCTATTTCGCCTTTTTAGAAGCTATTGACTCTTAACCAGAGTAACTTCACCAAAATTCTTTTTGAGAAAAGTGGAAAATCCTTGGCTAGATGCTCCAAATCCGGTGTCCGGAAAGAAAGAGCAGAAGGGTCCATCAGTCAAAAAGGGAATAGTTTTTGATCTGGTCTTTGCGGCCCCAAACGTTGTGATGCCCGTGTGGAAAAGTTTCCGAGCTTTTCCAAATGGCGAGCTTTAAAGGTTCTAGGGGCTAAATGTCGAATATTATGGGGGACCAGGGGCACACCCCTGGCGGGGTACCTTTGTTATATAGAGGTAATATCGGGAGTACAAAAAACCTGTGTGTGTAACTTGCGCCGTAAAAAAAAGGGTCCCCCCATTAGAATTGGCAGAGAGAAGGTGTCTGAAGCTTCCCGCTTCATCCCCAGTCTGATCAAGAACCATCCAAGCCATCCCACCGGAACATTGGGTCTGAACGGCTTTTTCAGACGTCCCTATTGCAACCAATGACAGGATGACCAGTGGTAGAGGATGGGTCCGTCGCACTCTCCAACACCGCCCGATGTACTTTTCTAAGTTTTTGCCCACGGTGCTGTCGGCCCTTAGAATTAAAACCCTTTTAGCGCCGCCCAAATGAAGGGATGGTAAACAGAAGTCGCTAACCTGTCCCGGCCATGATTAATGCCAGGATTTTTTTTGATCATAGTCTTAATAGTTTAGATTAGGTGCGTAAATGAAGGAGGTGAGAAGGTGATCTTGCCTTTTTTGGGGATTTACTTTTTTATGTAAGACCCTTTTTTCGCCTTTGACCTCTGGCGGATATTTCCCCCTTCTTTGAATTATTGATTAAAGTCAATCCGTCAGTAAGGGGAAGTCAGGGGAAATCTAATTAGAATTTTTTTTATATTATCTCTCCTGAGAACCCGTCCGGGATCCCCCCCGGGGTCCTTCCTCGGGAGGTCATCTGGCGGATAGCCATCTGTACATCCCTTTAGTGAGATCTCTGCTATTGAGCATCCTCTAGCGTGATCTGGGAACAGTCAGGCAGGAGATAGAGAAGTCAGAAAAAGGTCTTTCCCTTCAGCCCGTCGCGAAGGGTGTTGGCCTGATTCTAGGTGTCAGTGGAGTAGCAGAGTTGGATTCCTAAAAGTATTTAAGGGAGAGTCCGATGAACTTATGGGGGTCCCCAGAAGTGGAACCGGCCTTCGGGAGTGGGCGTATGGTTTTAATATTGTGAGGGGCTGTAACGTGGCCTTGGGCAGCCTAGATGAATATTCTCGCCTGCCTTTGTTTGCCGATATCCGGTAAAATCGAGTGTACTTCAAGTGGTTATCGGCTGGAATTATTCTATCCAGCTGCGGCCTAACCAAAGGTCAAAACCCCTTATTGGCGTTTTCCCAGTCACTCTCCTATTCTCCTCTCCTGAGCATCCCCAGATACGAAAATTTTTTTCCTTGTATGTTCGCCCTCTTAACCCTTTCTGTTTGCGCCCTTTGTTAGTTTCATTCATTTAATTTTTACGCCTATAAGATGGAGGATGTAGGCTATAATTCCTGCCCCGTATGGTACGACCCCATGGGCATGTTAGCCCAAAAAAGTGAGCGTCTCGTGGAGTGTTTTTTGCCGTATTTGTCCAGATGCAACACTATGCCACCAACCCACTGACACCGCATCAGCAAACGCCTCAGTCCCTTAGCCATATAGGGAGGGGAAAAAGTCCGCCATATAAGGTCCGCACCCTCTGGGGCAAAATGTTCCGCTAATCGGGGCGGTTTACTACCGTAGAATGATCAGAGAAAGTAGGTTCCAATATCCTCCAAGAGTCTATTACTATTTTTTCCTGAAGATCAATGGGAAAGAAACTAAGATGTGGATCTATAACTTTACCATGATCCGCAGTGAAGTGTGGAAGAAAAAGTGAGAATTCCCGTTCAATATCGGTGTGTAAGGTCCCGTCCATCCGCATCCCTCGTTCCCCGTTGTATCACAAAAAATGCTGAAAGCACCGTGCCCTGACCACTGGGCCTTTGTGTCACCTTAGAGATCGGGAACACAAGTCGCATGTTATTCGCTTCTTCCTTTCCGCAGAACCGTGTCATCTAGACACCAGATCAATTCTCCCCCTATAAACGAAGAGAGTGGCTATGCATCTTTCTGGACTATACCCGATCGGTTGTGTAAACAAATGGAAAGGCCAATTTTGGATTTGGGGGCCATAAATGTTGTAAAGAAACCTCTCTAGGATTTGCTCATTGGTGGACTAATTTTTTTTAAATGTGACCACTACCCGTACTCTCTTTTTTCAGAGTTATTGTGAGATTAGTTGGGAGTGTGAAAGTTAGTTTTTCCATGTGTACCAAAAAAGTGAACCCGAACCCCCGTCCAATGTTCCAAATCTTGTGTTGTCCGGGAGCCAATATGTGACCGAACCTCCAAAGTATTTAATCAAGTACTGAACAAATCGACTTGGCTTAGGATGGTTTACCCTCTCGTGTAGATGGGACTATGTCCCTGTGGAGTTAATGAATTCTTTCATATTGAACGTTAGTACCCTAACCCGTTTTGGTTTGGGGAGCCGGATGCCCCCCGTTATAAGATTCCAAGAGACGATTCCCACATGAGAGGGAATACAAAAAAGGGGGGGGTGTCTTGAAGAGAAAGGGGAAAGGGTAAAAGTGTTGGCGAGAGAATAAAAAAAAAAAGTTGTTAATATTGTGGGACGTAACTCAGGTTAAAAAGGTACGATAATCCGATGCAAAATACCAGGTTTAAACAACTAGTAAAAATTAGTTTTATTGGTTGTTACAAGTTTGTGCAAGTTCAGTATAGCAATGCAAATACATGATAGTAAGTACGCGAGAGTCAGGTGAGTTTAACCCACTCATAACTCTCCTCAACTGGCATTTGGGGACTTTCCGCTTTGTTTCTGGCACGAGTAAAGGCCCTAACGGAAAAAAGGCCAGGAAGGGTAATAACTAGAACTAGAGACGAGTGGCCTCCAACCTTCTCTGCCCAGAAAATAAAGAAAAGAGACCGCGTGTCCCCACCCTGAAAGTGAACCTAGTGCACCTTGACCTATGGATAAAACAATCAAGGCAGCCATCATCAACTACATAGTTAAGACAATGGGAGGAGTAAAGTAAATATGCCTTTACATATAGTTAACGGCTTACCGCCGCGGTGCCGTTGGTGGCCCAAACACACAACATAATGTGAAAGTGGCCTAGCTTAATGGCCTAGAGCAAGGCCACAAGTACCCGAACAGAGAGTATACTCACGGCTTCCAGAGCTGTTCCAAAAGTAGGCGCAGCCGAAGAAGATCAAGGAAAGGGGAGATCAAGTCCATCTTGGAGTTGGGGAGCGAATGAAGGGATTGCAGGCAAGGAGGCGATGAGTTTTTTCGTCGTGGTTCCCTGCTCCCTATGAGGGAAAGATGAGGGGAGGAGGTGTGGAGAAAAGGCCCTGTCCGGGCCGGAAGGTGATCTTACGCCTCGATTGATGGTTCCCTGAGATCAACCGAGGAACCGGAGGGCATCTTTCTTCTTCACTCATTGGTTGAGTGGAAGTAAAACTTCGGGGATGCGGACCTGGCAGAAAAGGCACCCTTTTTATGGGTGGCCCTTTGAACAGAGAAGTTTGTGAAAAGGACCTTTGTGTTTTGGCAAAAAATCAGGAACAGAAGGGCTTTGGCTGAAGCTCGGCGTTCGCCTGGATACATCCATGGAAAAATGCCTTCAAAAAATTTTGAAACCCTGTGTGGCCCTGTCAATTAAGCGGGGAGGATTTCAGCTTTGTGCGATAGTGCATGTTAACATATACTTGTTTAACGTTTGTAGTCAAGATACCTTTCGATGACCGTTAACACGGGTTGCCCTTCTAAAATTCGCTGATTCTCCCTGACGGGTTTTGATCAAGAAGTGTTCGGCGCCAAAGCGAATGTCGCCCTCGCGTCACCCCTTCAGGGCCCGCTTAAAGCCCAGCCTCGGGTCCCGCAAGGGGGGGGGTTTGGTGAGGGCAGATTGGCATAGTTGCCTGGAGGTCGGCCTGCTTTCACCTGCCTCTGGAAAGCCCACAATTCCACAGGTTTGCCTGCCCTGCGAGAGCGTTTTTTATATCATAGTCCCTTTCATGATAACGGTCTATAGTGTTGCCCTTGAAGCCGCTTTTATTGCAGGGAGTACAGCTATGCATTCAAGCACATCATTTTTGCTGTCTCTAGTCTGCCAGGAACCCTGTGCTCGCAGCACCCCTCCATCCTTGGAGTCGTGCCACTCTTGATTGTTCATTCCTGCGGCTTTGCTCAGGGATGGGCCCTGCAGGGCTGGCCTCTATAGTGGGCCGTGCAGCTCAGGGGCTAATGTGCCTTGTTACATCCCTGCCATGCCCTATAGTCCCCATAGCTGAACGAGGGGAAGCCTACATCGTTTTAGGGGCCCAGGGAGAAGGTAGCCCACGTCAGCTTGAAAGTACCTGGAGTTGCTGCATCTGGCACCTGCAAGCTCCTTCCCTCCGTAGGCCGCGCAGTGCTGGGCCGCCATTTGGATTCTCCTCCGCGGCGTTACGGGCGGGAAGTGGGGACGCGTCCTTCTGGCTTTGCTCGCGAAAGGACCGTATCTTTTGTCCATGCCTGCGGTCGCTTGGCTGGGGCTGCGGGGTGCGCCCCCCCGGGGGGAACCCGGGTCTGCGCCGTTAAAAGGGCCGTTGAAAGGGGCAATGCGGGAGGGGACGGAGTTCAGCGCTCACATCCTGGGCCCAGCCCCGGGAACCCGGGAAGTCTTGACCATGCTGCCCCTCTCTTTCTGTGACGGAGTCGGGGAAATCATGGAGTCTGAGGGGCAAACCTCTGCTTGGGGGGCGTTTTCTTTTAAAAGAAAGAATAAAGCCCCTGTCCGCTAGCCAATAATTTAATATAAGATTATAAATCTAAAATTAATGTCTAATTAAAATAATAAAAAAATTTACTTTGCAATTAAATAATATAAAATTTATTTTAAGAAAATAAAAAAAAAATTTTAAAGAATAAAAAAATACCCCGATACAGCACTAAAAAGATAAAAAAAAAATCAAACAAAATTTAACCTTAAAATCTTTAATTACCCCCAAAACAATTATCCCAGGAACATCCCCAAAGCGATGGCACAGGGCTTATTGCGGTGCTATATACGCGCCACAATACGCCGTTTTGGAAACCACTTCTGAAAATGTTAATTCCAAAGAAACAGGGGGGGGGGGGGGCCCCGGGCCCCCCATAAAATCCATTGCAGGGAAACTAATCGTCACTAACAATTTCCATGTAAATTCTTCCCCTGTGTGTACAATCCGATCGTTTTGTCCATGGGAGACGGCGTATAAACCATACTCTCTATGAGAAAATAAGAATACCGAATTGCGGGGTTTTTCGCCGGTATAAAGCGCAATATGGGGCAAAAAGTGCACCGAAAATTTTTGCAAAAAAACCGGGGAACAACCCAAAAGGCTATTTCACATGGCGCTTTCAGAATATTTTAGGGGAAATTTTCGCGCAAAGTCCCCAAATACATCCTGTAATTACGGTAAACATAGCTCTCATACAAGCTAGATAAATTGCCGTTTTCCCCCCCACGTAAATTGAAAAACCGCAAAAAAATTAGGGAAAATGAAAGTGAATGGGGACAGTCAAGGGGGGCCCCCCTCCCCGAGTTTTAGAAGAAGGCGCTGAACAGCATGTCTTCTAACACAACGGCATCTTTGTTTCGCACAAGGTAAAACCTCAAGAACCTGTCAACAAACCTAAGGCCAAAACCCCCGCAAAAAGGGGTTTTTGTCGGGTTTTTTTAGATGGTTTGTGGTTTTACAAACCCTTTTGAAAACCCACAACAAGATCCCCAATAATTTCAATAGAAAATCCATGCGAGTCCCCACTGCAAAAGGATTTTCCCCGACGTTTTTTTACCCCGGCGGGCCAAAAAATTTTTGGGGGGAACTAACATGTGGGGGGCCAAAGTGGAGGGGGGAATCCCCGAAAGATCACAAACCGTCCCCCTGCACCAAAAAAAGACAAAAACTGGGCCAGTATTTCCCCCCGTATTTGGTCCCCTTTCCCTGTAAAACCCGGGCCCGAGGTTGCTTTCCCAAAGGGGTGTTTTTTTATGCATTTTTTGGGCGTTTTTTTTTTTTTTTTTTTCAGAAATACACAACCAAAATCCCGGTTTTAAAGCAACCCCAATACTACTTCTCTTGCAACTTTCTAACCACTGATACTTTGTAGCGGGAGAGCCCTTAGAGGTAGTAAAAGAGAAACATTTTGTATATTGGGCTTCTGTTCTTCTCTATAAGAATAAAACTTCATTAAATAATAAAAAAAAAAAAAAAAAGAAACTCAGCGCATGGGAAAAGAAAGTGCGGAGCGCAACCAGAAACAGCGAGGTATTAAGGTCTGCGGGGGTGGGTTGGGGAAATTTTGGGATCCCCAGAATTTCTGACCTTCAAGAATGACCTGGGGAAAAACAACAAAAGGGGGTCGTTTGGGTCTGAGGGGTCGGACACACAAACTTTTGGGACGTTTCCGGACGTAAAACTTTGGGTCGGTTTTTCGTCCCCCACCACCACCAAGAATTTATATTGATTAAGTATTTTTTTAAAGGATGTATCCATATTTGTTTTGTTCTATTTTAAAATTGTTATTTCCTTATTGTAACATATACGATTATACTTGAGAAGACACAAGTTTTTTCCAGGGATAATGTGTCACTCAGATATGGGCACTTACCAACTGACTAATACGCTGTTTTTTAAGAGGCTAAAAATTTTATGATGATTCCTATCTGCAGAAAAAGATTGCTTCTACAGACACGCAAAAGAAACATTGCCTGCAGCTGGGAAAAAAATGCATTTCTGACTATTTATTTTTTAAAAATTTATATTTGATGTCTTCAATAAACATTGAATTTGAGAAAAAAAAAAGTAAATTTTTAAATTTCATTCGTGATCTTTTTGATTTTTCTTGTTTGTTTTTATTTAAAATCGTACAAAATTATTTTTTTTATACTTTAGAGTTTAATAAAATTTTATTCATTCAAATATAGTTTAAAGTAGGCCAGGATTTTTGTATGCTGTAATAACTTTTTTAGGAACAATTTTTTTTCCTAATTTTTTGATTTTTCATTTTGGAAAAAATGAAATGAATTTTGTTTTTAATCATATTAAATAACTTTGGCTCAGACAGACCACTTTGAACTTGTCTGCCTTGACCTGACGGTATGCTCATACTTTAGGTGCTTCACATTCATAAATATGTCTAATCATACAAATCTGGTGCAACTAACCACTACAGCGCCACCACAAATTTGGCACATTCAAAGCACTGTGGCTGGTGCAGAGTAAAATGCTCCAAAGTTTAACGTTTTTTACATCTATTAAATAGGGCTATGCCAGGTTTTTGACATGCCAGCAGAGCGTCGCTAGGCAGAATCATTCGGGGCACGAGCCCCGAAAGAATCCTCTGGTGACCCAGAGTCTCGGCGGCTCCAGTCCGCTGCCGAGGGCCTTGAGCGCTACCTTAGATGCATGGCGTTGCCCGCCGATCTCTGACAGCACGGCTGTTTCACAAGCGCCACGTCAGTCAGTCGGGGATGAGGCAGGACGGATCGTTCCCATCCAGTCCTTCCCCCCTGTATGTACAGCGCTTGAAGCGCTGTTACATACACGTCAGCGTCGCAGGGGGTGTGACGCCCACTTTCATCACCCCCCTGCTACCTGGGATACCTCTAAGGCCGGCAGCTCCTGCCGGCCGAAGGAGGTCCTAGGCCCCGTGAGAACGGGCGTACAAGTAGCGTGATGACATCACGCCGCTTTACACCGTTCACAAGCTGCAGGACCTTGACGCGCGTGGACCGAGTGCTGAGAGTAAGTAGGTTTTTTTATTTTGTATTTTTTTTAGCTATTGGGGGCATACACGGTTCGGGGGCATCTCTGATACAGGGGGGCATATTAGGGCTGGGGGCATATTAAGGGCTACAGGGGGCATCTACGGGCTACGGGGGGCATATCACTGGCACAGGGGCATATCACGGTTTACAGGGGCATATTACTGGCTAGGGGGGCAATTCCCCTGGCAAAGGGGGGGCATATTATGGCTACAGGGGCTAAAAACCTGACTACAAGGGCATATTACTGGCTACAGGGGGGCAGTTACTGCCAAAAGGGGGGGCGAAACCCTACAAAGGGAGGCAGAAACCCTGGCTAGAGGGGGCGCAACCTGGTAGAAGGGGAACATTTTGGCAAAAGGGGGGCAAAACCCTGCTATAGGGGCAAAATTTACCTACAAGGGGTATTTTACCTTTGGTGTATAAATGGGATTTTTGTATAGAGTGGGAAATTGTATAGAAATGCTGATAAAATGAGATTTAAGATTTTGTATTGAAAAAATTTTTGGGAAGAGTTGTGGACGGAGAAGTCGTCATGGCGTCTGGGACAGAGGAGAAGAAGAAAAGAGAACAACTCTTCAGAGACGTCCCTGTGAGTCACTAAATGTAATAATGTAATCACTTAATTTCTCCTGAGCCAATAAAAAGGTTTTTTCTCTAAAAAATACATCCCAGTTACCAATGAGACCAAAAAAAAAGTTAACCCACCCCATCAAAAAAACTTACGGGCCCGACCCCCGGATTTTTGGGCCCTAGCAACGCCCCTGCAGCCAGAATAGTGGGCAGCCCCGTTCTACATTTCGCCCTAAGGTTGATTTGGGGGATTTGTGAAAGGTTTGGTTAGTGCAGTTAGGTAGCGGTGATGACGTGAGATTTTTGCATACATGCATGTTTTGCTCTTGTGATTGCATGCTGGTAAGTATGCAGGGTGTAGTATGGAGGGGGGTAAATACTGACCTAAAACCCCCTGATTTTGGGACTTCTTGGTTCAGGGGCTGTTCGGGGGGCGGAAGCATGTCCTGGTGATCCGGGGGATATGCCTGAAAAGGCTCAGTTAGAACGGGCCCCTTGGCGGCCCCTGCAGCCCCTTTCTTCACAACAATGGCAAAAGAGGAGGCCCCACAGGCCGGCTGTTTCTGCCTTTTTAAAGGGGTATCGGAATTGTATGTGCGCCTTGCAATGAGCACACAATTCAGATAAACGCGGGGCGGAGAAAGCTGTGCACTCCCGCCCCTGCCGTAATTCTGTGCAGGCAGAGCGATAAGTGATGTCACGCGCCACCTGCCCACTTTCTTTTTTAGGGCCCCCAAACCAAGTATGTTCACACGGCTTATACACGGTGTAAATTCGGGGACGGATTCCCCCCCAAATTAAGCCGTGTGCTGTGCAGCCGGGGCGGGGGGGGCCGGCACCTCGCTGGCCCTTTGGCACCTTATCCACGGGGCTATCCCGCCATGTAATTTACATGTCACTTTCTCCCCGTCGCGAAAAAAGACGAGCGGGGGAGGAGAGGAATCCAATTTCTCTTTGAGAACTGGGTTACCGTAATGACTGGGGGGATTTCAGTCGCAATTCCGCAGTACAGCGTGAATTACGACTGAAATCCCCCAAAAAAAAGCAGGGTTAACATAGCCTAATGCACCAGGTTCGGGGAAGAACAGGGAGATCACGAGGGAGCGGGGAAAAGGGAAGTACCTACCTACGGGGGGATCAAAAAATTATGGCAAGTAAGGCTATGTCACTCAGCATATGACAAAATGTATAAAAAGCCGATTTGGCAAAAAATGTGCAGGGCCGGGGGAATATACAACATGTTGCCCAATTCTGCTGAGTTTTTTTAAACTTTATGGTAAAAACCATTTGTTAGATTAAGCACAGATTTTTCCCCGCTTCTATGCAGCCGGGGACCAGCGGATTCAAAATACTGAAATCGCCAAAAATCCACAGAAAATTTGTTCATTAGACATACCCGAGAGTTTGAGGGGTAAAAGTCCCTAGAGCAAAATGAGTTCCATTTCTGACAGTAACCACCCCTTTCCCATCCCCGGTGCAGTAGAACGGGAGTGATAGTGAAGGGGGTTTATCAACATTGGAGTGACAAAATTAACGCCGCTGACCCCAACCCCCACTTTACAATATGGGTGTCTGCTCCAAAAGACCCTACAGCCATGACTGCAGTGCACAAACAGGGAATCGGCCATACAAATTGGAATGTGTGGACATTCCTTATGGGCACAGAGGGGTGAACGCCATTCGAAAAGATGGGCCCCCCCAACCTTTTACTAAAAATTTCTCACTTTTACAAAGGGTTTAAATTTTTTAGGGGTTATGCTACCAAAGGTAATTTTTTTCATTTTTTGTTATATTACATCCTTTGATCTGTAAACATTTTAGTATGCCCAATGGTGAAGGGTCCCTTTAAGTAGTAATGTTCTGGGTCTTGTTTTTGTAGGGTTTTTTTAGTAAAAATCTTTTATCGGGTATTTTTTGCCCGTATCGGGGGGATTAGGGGGTGACTTTTTATTAAAAGGGTATTGCACTTAACATGGGAAGCGTTTTTGAAAAAGCAAATTTGTAAAGGGCGATTTTCTTTGTCAGGACGTTTGAGAGATGAACAGGACTAGTGGAATATGCAAAAAATTTAGTGACAGGACCTGGTCGGGGGCGAGAGGCCCTCCGCGGGGGAGAGAGGAAATTATTGATGGGGGTGCAATTTTTTTGGGAGTGAGGGGGGCGCCATTGGCTGTACTTGCCTAAGGCACCAAAATGCCTTGTCCCAGCCCTGCCCTAAAGCTTTGTATTACAATGCATTGGGCTTGTACAAACGATCGCTTCCTCTAGTGAAGTATCTTAGGGGGACTCAATGTTAAAGTAAAAAAAAATGCTTTAAAGTTACACATATTTGGTATTGACACGTCCAAAAAAGTCCAATATAGTAAAATCTAAAATCATTTATGCTGCACGCGGAACACGCCAAAATTGCCTTTTTTTGGTCATTTTATATTCCCTAAAAAATTGGGGAAAAATTTTAAACAAAAAATAACAGCATCCAAACTTGACAATAAAAAATACACTTCAGCCCCCCAAAATGGTGTTAGACAAAAAGTTACTGGCGCAGAAAAAAGCCCTTGCCGTGCAAATTTTAAAAATAGAAAATGATTGTAATTTTTTACAGTACCAAAACATAAAGAAAACCATACATGTTTGGTATTGCCGGTTTCGTATCAACTCTTATTAGAGAGATAACACATTACTTTTCCCCAGTATTGAACACCGTAAAAGCAAAACATCCGCAAACATGTCACCAGTACTTTTTTTAAACATATTGCCCCACTTCGAATTTTTTTTCAGATTTCCCAGTATATTCTATAGTACAATGAATGACACCATTAGAGAGTACATTTGTCCTGCAAAAAAAAAGCCCTCATAGTCTATAAAAAAGTTTGCTCTTTAAAGGTGAGGGGAAAAAAAACGGGGTTAAAAAAAATAGGCCTCGGCATTAAGGGGTTACAAATATTAACGCTTATTCTTGTTCAAACAACAAATATTTTTGTCAAAAAAAATTTGTGGTGGTACCTTCAACATCTAAATCTAAGGGAATACCGTAGGATTTCTGCCATGGATTTCCACTCTGTAGCAGTGGTTTTTGCTACTGTTTTGCACTTAAGTTAGCTACCCATTGCGGAATCCAATGCGATCCCACTTTGAAGACACAACAATACTATTTTTCTGCATAGCATATTTCAAATATGAACTACAGTGCAGATTACCATTAGAAACAATGGGATGAAGATCCCGCATGGTTTTCAAAGTAAAAATCTGCTTCAGAATACGGGGGAAAAAAACATGGACTTTTCCTAAAGAGCAATAACATTTCATTAAGAATAGTAAATGTATGTTTTATTCCAGGCCAAGGAACGTGTAGGTTTGAAAAAGGAACCGGTCCCATTTTTAGAACATAGTATTGATAATCCAGGTAAGTGCCATTTGACTTTTTCTCAATTGTCACAGTTACATAAATCAAAGTAATAAACACTCATTTGAAAAAAAAAAAATAGCATATTTGAAGTACTTTAATGTTTTCTAATAAGAGGACAGCTAAAGAATGGTCCTTTAGTATCCCAGGTCCACTCTTATAACTTTTCTCTTTTATTAAAATCTGTCATTGGCATTGGAATATGTTAAAGTATCAATATACAGTTATAAGGAAATGAAAGCAGCCCCTCTTTGAATTTCATGGTTTTACATATGAGGATCAAATAATAAAACAACTGGACTCCCACTGATTCCACGTCCAGGACTTATAGGGAATCCAAAGAACTATTCGACGCATTTATCCAAAGCCAAGCGGGGTGGTTGTTAAGACATACTCAAAACAAATATTTTAGAGGGGCAAATAAACCGGGGCAACTCTTGGCTCATTTTGTCAGATCTCAGAGAAAGCATAAACTGATAATAAAGTTGAAAGACCCAACATCAAATATTATCCACATCAACTTAGAGGACATAGCAAAAATCTCCTCCGCTTATTTTGAGGATCAATATAGGGCCCCTCCAACGGACTGGGATAAGATTTGTTCCTTTCTTATGTCACAGAACTTGCCGGGTCTGTCGGAGGATCAAAGATCCTTATTGGACAGTCCAATCACAGAGCAGGAAGTGAAGGCGGTGATAGCCTCCTTCCCCAATAACAAATCTCCAGGACCAGATGGACAGCACTGAATTTTACAAATTGCTTTCCCCGCAGATCACGCCAGTCCTGATCTCTCTCTACAACACGCTTTACCAAGAACATGGTTCATCAGATTGATTCTTAGATTCCTGTACGATATTAATACCCAAGCCAGATAAAGACCCCCTAGAAACTAAAAACTACCGTCCAATAGCATTGCTCAATTGCGAATATAAATTCTTAGCTAAAATACTAGCCACCAGAATCCAGACCTTTTTCCCCTCGATTGTTCACCCATCCCAAAAAGGATTTGTCAGGGGCAGACAGGCGGTTAAAAATATAAGAAATGTGATTAAAGCATCAATTAGAGCAAGAGAAAAAGATGCCAGACCAACTATGCTTTTGAGCTTAGACGCCTCAAAGGCGTTCGACACGGTTTCCTGGCCCTTCCTTGCGGCTACCCTCTCAAACAGGCAGTTTGGCCCTAACTTTCAAAATTTTGTAAATTATATCCCAGAGGGCGCCTTCACCACCCTGCTGATAAACGGTTCTCCAACAGACCCAATCAATATGTTTAGAAACACTCGACCGGGATGCCCTCTCTCACCCCTCCTGTTTAATTTATCACTGGACACTTTATTGTTTACAACCCCAAAACCCGCATGGATCTGGATCCCACCTCTCCCATGTGGAAGGATTAGCTGCGTTCGCGGATGACGTGCTTCTTGTGATAACAGACCCACATCATGCCCTCCCCCAGATCCTCTAGACCCTGACAGAAATAGGTTCATTATCTGGATACAATATCAATGTAGACAAAACACAAGCCCTAATGCTATCAGGCCCAACGAAGCCGACCTGGGCAGACCCATATCCCTTTCATTGGTGCAAAAAGGTGTTGCCTTATCTGGGGGTACACATAACGAAAAGCCCGGACCTGCTATATAAATATAATACCACTAAATACATAGCTGAGGCGGAAAGGAGACTGGAATCGTGGAGAGGGCTACCCTTATCATATCTCGGCCGTGGTCATCTTCTAAAACTAATTGAATTTCCCAAATTATTGTACCTAATACACTCCCTCCCTATCTATGTCCGATATAGGGATGTCAACCTCATTAATAAAATGTACCGCCAATTTGTCTGGAAAGGGAAGAGGCCCCGGATCCCCTGGCTGGTGTTGCAACAACCTAAAAATAACGGAGGAATCAACCTTCCTAATATTAGAGATTACATTGTTGCGGCTCTGCTGCGGGTGGCGCTGGACTGGCTTCAGGGATCTGCGATATTTGCAGACACAGCGTCTGACCAAAACTTCTTGGGAGGTTTGTCCCTCTCTGACTTTCTGCACACGCCCTAAAGGCAGATACCAACCCTGGTGAAATCGAATCCGTTATTGAGCTCTGCATGGAGGGCGCGGCAGAAACTGCGAACACAACAGGGTCTCCATCCACAGGCCTCATTGCTACGCACATTTTGGGGAAACCCGGAATTCCAGGGAGGGAACCCCAATCGTGAGTTTCATAGCTGGAGGAAAGACTTGATCAGATGCATAGCCCACTTGGTAGACCTTAAAAAGCACACTCTTCTCTCTCTCTCGAGGAGCTAAAACTCCTATTCCCGGGGACACAAATCTCCTTCTTTGCCCACTTCAGTGCCTGCGACTACTCTAACACTGTTCTCTCACAATTATCTGCAACTGAATGGGACCCGGGGTTCTGGAAGTTCATACAACATTCCACCACATCGAGGGGGCTAATTTCACACATATATAATTATATACGTACACCTCTAGATTTTGCTAATACCAATATGGGACTCACTAAATGGGTACAAGACGACCCAACTTTCGATCTTCAAACTCTCCAACAGGCCTTTAACAACAGCCACAAATTTCTGTCAGCCAGCAGATATCTGGAGATGTCCTTGCAGCTGTACCATAGGGCATATATTATACCGGCCCGGGGTTTCAAAATGGGGATTTTTGAGGATGATAGATGTTTCCATTGCAAATCTCCAGGTGCGGATATGTTTCACTGTCTGTGGTCATGCCCGGCTCTACAACAATTCTGGCAAAGAGTGATGTCCTTCACTAGAGAACATTTGACAAACTTTGTTCCCAACACTCCATTATGGGCCATATTTGGCCACATAGACATCCAGGGGACGTCCTGTGCACCGGGGAGTAGGAAGCTGTTGTATATGGTCTCGGCAGCGGGGATAAAGGCGATCCTAAACACTTGGATCCACGACTTCCCCTCCACCTTTCAAGTTGTTTCTAGAGAAATTATCTTTCATTATGAAAATGGACTGGGTAGAGGCTTCCAAAAGAATCACACACTAAAAAATTCTTCGAGGTGTGGAGTAGCTTTATTTCACTGTTGCCGGCTAGAATACAAAACGCAATTAAAGATTGTTTCGCCCTAACGGCCTGGTACCAACAGCAGATTCTACAAGGAGAGCCACCCATATAACCTGATTTGAATAGGTGGTAAGGGGGATCCTGGGGGTCACGTGCTGCTCACCCGCTTGCTTTCACATTTTGTGAAGTTTCTGGAGCTCATGTGGATTTCTATTCACTCTATAATAGAAACTAGTCTACCATACCGTGTAGTCTCGCTCTCTCCCATGTGACCTATAGAGGGACGCGGCACATAGTTGCGGTGCGGTTATACTTGCATAAGATACATCTAACTTTAGACCTTTGATGGTAAACAGTGCGTCTGCCCGTGTCGCATCTTAGGCCCTGTCTCTAGAAGATTTACCAACTGAAATAGGTCAAAGCTAACTAGGGCCCAATACACCTGCAGTGGTGCGATCGAGAGAGTGAGAGAAGACAAAGGGATTCCGGGCTGAAAGCTCCAGATTTAACTGTTTATTGTTACTACACTCTCTTGAAAATGTTTGTTGTTAATTTGTTGTAAAAAATAAAGAAGAGAAAATGTGGACAATTCCTACAATTGAATGTTTAAGTGCCAATTGATACTGTGGATGACTAATGTTCTGTTAACTATTGCTAACACTAATGTAACTTT
>JAODAL010029213.1:0-51991 GCA_025379985.1 Phyllomedusa bahiana | reverse complement strand
TTAAAGTTCACCAAACTTTGTAACATTGCACTGCAATAGCTTTATTATTAACAGTTTTCTATTGAAATATTTCCTGCATTTTGGGGGCAGCCTGAACTTTATAGGATACACATCTTTTCTGTAACTGCAGGTCTCTTTGTTAGTGCAAAACTCCACTTTTATTATCAGTATACATTTCAGATAGGTGTTCATTTTCAATTTTGCCCATTCCACCTTTGTTGATATATCCACCTTGCACTTAAAATTGAATCCAGCAATTTTATAGTCACCACAGGTGAATAGAAAGGTGCCAAAAATATCTTGTAAAATACGAATAGACAATATCTATAAAGAATACAGGATAAAGTTCCCCAAGACTTAGTGTAGACATTGCACTGCAATAGCTTTATTATTAAACAGTTTTCTATTGAAATTTTTTCCTGGATATTGGGCAGCCTGAACTTATAGGATACACATCTTTTCTAGTAACTGCAGGTCCTTTGTTAGGTGCAAAAAACTCCATTTTATTATGTTATACATTTCAGATGGGTGTTCCCTTTCAATTTTGCCCATTCCACCTTTGTGATAATCCACCTTGCACTTAAATCTGAATCCAGCAATTTTATAGCCCCACAGGTGAATTGAAAGGTCCCAAAAAAATATCTTGTATTATACGAATACATAACAGATACTGTTTTTTACTTTGGCGCACTACAGCTTTGTTCATTGAGGCAGCTTGCACTTAAATCTGAATACAGCAATTTTATAGTAAACCACAGGTGAATTGAAAGGTGCCAAAAATATCTTGTATTATACGAATACATAACAGATACGTTTTTTTTAAACTTTGGCGCACTACAGCTTTGTTCATTGAGGCAGCTTGCACTTAAATTTGAACCCAGAAATTTTTTATAGTCACCACAGGTGAATTAAAAAGGGTACCAAAAATATCTTGTATTATACGAAAACTAACAGATACGTGTTTTTGACTTTGGCGCACTACACTTTGTTCTTTTGAGGCAGCTTGCACTTAAATTTGAATACAGCAATTTTATAGTCACCACAGATGAATTGATAGGTGCCAAAAATACCTTGTATTATCCGAATACATTTCAGATACGTGCTTTTTCACTTTGGCGCAGGCCAGCTTTGTTGATAGATCTACTTTGCAGTTAAATTTTAATACAGCAATTTTATAGTCACCACAGTTGTATTGATAGGTGCAAAAAATACCTTGTATTATACGAATACATTTCAGTACATGTTTTTTTCACTTTGGCGCGGGCCCAGCTTTGTTGTATAGATCTACTTTGCAGTTATATTTGAATCCAACAATTTTGTTTTGATTTGAGGGATTTGAGAATAGCTTGATTTGCCGTCTTTTAATAAGAGACTTTCCAAAACTCTTCCATACCTTCTCAAATTTTTATATTTCTGAACATGGAGCGAAATTCAGGTGGTAAGCAGAGCAAAAAGGGGGGTAGGACATGGAGGTAGAGGTACGAGAGAAGGTCACCCTTCCAGTGCTGGCGACAACACGCATGCCAGCGGATCGTCAGTTGCAGGACCGTCAGGCCTGTCATCGCTGGGTCATCAGTAACGAACAGCGTCGCCAATCTGTCCTTCAGTGGTTAATGCAACCTGCATCCAGCAGTCTTACCTCCTCGTCCTCCCAGTCACAGCCACAAATGTTCACCAGCAAACCGTCCAACAAAGAAGCAGCCCAAATGTCAATCGTGTACCCCCCACTGGGATAATCCATTTTCTGAAGACCTCTTTGATGACAAAATGCGGTTGGGGTCAGAAGGCATGTTTAAAAGATCAAGAGGCCAAAGAGGATGATTTTCTCTGCTCTGACGCCCAGTTACTGATGCCATCGGAGGAGAAGGGAAGCCGGTCAATCGGGAAAAATCCCGGCGGTTCCCGGGAACGCCTTGCAGTCCCTCTTGCTTGTAGCCCCCCAGCTCCTGGATGCAGAAATGTCAGGAGACCAAGTCACCTGTGTTGTGATGATGATGACGTACATTGCGGATCCAACGTGGTCTTTTCAGCAGAATTTGCTTGCGAGCGCTTCATCACTGGACGTGGAGGAAGACGATGGGGTAGTGTCAGTTTCGGGTTCGCCTCAAAAAGGGAGAGGGCGGTCGCAGAAGTCCGCTGATTTTGATTCCGCCAGCCACGGTCAGCGCAAAACCCGCTCCTCACTTATCGCCGTCAAAAAGGTCCAGGGCCTCTCAAGCCTGGGCCTTCTTGACCAAGGGCCTCTGATTCACCAGCGATGTCATATGCCGCCTATGCCGTAAACGCATAAGTTAGAGGCAAGAATCTTAGGTGGTTAACCACCACCATGTCTAGTCACATGCGCGAATGCATGAGTTGAAATGTAGGGAACAAATTGGGCCCAAAAAGGACAGACTGTACCGGGCCTCCAACCACTGTCCACACCCTCTGTCTCCCCCTCCTCCTCCTCCGCCCCCACCAAGCGTTTTCCTCAGCTGCCCATGTCTCTCAGAGTCATGATCAGGGATCAGCCTCCGCTTCAGCCTCCCCCCGTCCCCGAGTACCACCGCACCACCAGAGACCCATCCTACCCCTTCTCCTTCCGCCAGTTTGACGACCGGCACGCCGTACTGCGGCCAGTCTAGCAGCCAGCCTTCTGTCTTCCAGGTTTGAAGTCATTTTTATAATTTTTTGCGTCATGCTGCTTTGAAATGCAGCAATACTACAGGTCCTATTATAAAAAAAATGTTGTTTCTAAACAGAATTTGTTCTTCACAAATTTTCCAAAGTGGCTCAAGGGTCATGCTTTGATATTTTGGGGGCATTTTGCTTTGAAATGCAGCTATCTACAGGTCCTATTATAAAAAAATGTTGTTTCTAACAGACATATGTTCTTCACAATTGCCAAAAATGGCTCAAGGGTCAGGGTTTTAATTTTTGGGGTCATTTTGCTTTGAAATGCAGCTATACTACAGGTCATATTATAAAATATGTTGTTTCTCACTGAATTTTTTTTTTCACAATTGTCCAAAGTGGCTCAATGGGCATGCTTTGAATTTTTGGGGGGAAATTTTTCTTTGAAATTTCAGCTATACTACAGGTCCTATTATAAAAAAAAATTTTTTTCTAACAGACATTTGTTCTTCACAATTGTCCCCAAAATGGCTCAAGGGTCATCTTTGAATTTTGGGGGCATTTTGCTTTGAAATGCAGCTATACTACAGGTCCTATTATAAAAAAATGTTGTTTCTAACAGACATTTGTTCTTCACAATTGTCAAGAGTGGCTCAAGGGTGATGGTGCTGTCAGAAACAGGAATAGGTAGGACACTGTTAATGGACACATATTGAAAAATGACTTGTTTTTGCAACATCTTTAACATAGCTATCAATCCCTGTATTGAGACAACCCATTTAATACAATTAAAAAAAGAGAAACAAAGACATGGTGGGATTCCATCCCATTTTAAAAATGTGTTTTCTAGAATTAAACTACTAAAAAACTTGCATGTACAAAATAGCTGGTAAAAAAATTCCTCTGAATTGTACAAGGGAGGTACAGGAAAACTTGACCAGATGTAGGTTATTCAGAGGACATGGAGTATGGAGCATGGACAGAGAACAAAGTACAGAGACAATTTCCTCCAGCACGTTGAGTAAAATAAGAAAAAGAATGCCAAGAAAAAGGGCACCTGGGTGGAACAGGAGCGTTAACCACCCGTATTTCCAAGTGAAGCTCAATTGGTCAGCACTCATACGGAGGGGCAAGCGCTACCCAGGACAGGGACAGTATATGTCCAGTGAAACTAAAATGGTGGTTGAAAGACTCCTTTTCCCGGCACTTTTGAATCTGTGGGTCAGACAGGTTTAATGGTCATTCTGCGGTACAGGACAGATATAGTCAATGTCCAGTTCAACTAAAATGGTGGTTGAAAGACTCCTTTTTCCGGCACTTTTTAATCTGGGGGTCATGCAGGTTTGGGGCTCATGCTGTGGCCCAGGACAGGTATAGTCAATGTCCAGTTTAACTAAAATGGTGGTAGAAAGACTCCTTTTTCCGGCACTTTTAAATCTGGGGGTCATGCAGGTTTGGGGCTCATGCTGCATTCCAGGACAGGGATATTCAATGTCCAGTTCAAGTAAGATGATGGTTCAAATCATACTGCCTTCTGGCACTTTTTAATTTGTGGGTGATGCAGGTTTAAGGGTCATGCTGTGGTACAAGACAGGGATAGTGAATGTTGTGTGTTTTTTCTTCTGTGGCTTTTATAACCTAAGTGTGTTGCCTAAGATGTAGCACGTATCCATTTGACTGTGTGGATGTTAATTCCAGCTTCTCCAGCCCTGTTTGGGTGTAAGAATGAAGGTGTTGTTGCTCTCCCATAGACTTTAATGGTCATCGCTCATAATCGACTGCTCACTATCGACTATCTTGTCGATGATGGTCGACTATCGACCATCGACCGATGTCGATGGTCAACGTAATCGCTCAACACTATAAATAGGACCTACGTGGTGCCTATAACCTCATCAGAATTCGAGAGGGGGACGAGTGGAAAACGGCTTTCAACACGTGGGACGGGCATTTCGAGTATCTCGTGATGCCTTGTGGGCTATGCAATGCCCCAGCCGTATTTCAGGAATTCGTCAATGACGTATTCAGGGACTTGCTGTACACCTGCGTCATAGTTTATCTGGACGATATTCTGATTTTTTTCCCTGACATACAGACTCATCGGGTACAAGTAGGCCAGGTTCTGCGACGTCTGCGGAACAATCGACTGTATGCCAAGCTGGAGAAGTGTCGGTTCCACCAGGCCAGCCTTCCTTTCCTTGGGTACATAGTTTCCGATCGCGGTCTGCAGATGGACCCAGCTAAACTTTCCGCGATCCAGCAGTGGCCACGACCTGTCGGTCTTCGGGCGATTCAACGCTTCCTAGGATTCACCAACTACTACCGGCAGTTTATTCCCCACTTCTCTTCGCTGGTGGCTCCCATCGTGGCTCTCACCTGGAAGAACGCTAATCCGAAATGTTGGCCTCCTTCTGCCGAGGAAGCATTCTCTCAACTGAAGACAGCGTTTTCCTCAGCACCTATTTTGGTCCGTCCGGATCCGGAAAAACCCTTCAGCCTAGAGGTGGATGCCTCTTCCGTAGGAGCAGATGTGGTCCTGACCCAGAAGGGCCCTAAAGGCGGTTTTTTTTCCAAGACCTTCTCACCGGCAGAACGAAATTATGCCATTGGAGATCGAGAGTTGTTGGCCATTAAATTGGCCCTGGAGGAGTGGCGACATCTGTTGGAGGGAGCTCGACATCCGTTTGACGTCTTCACAGACCATAAGAATCTCCAATACCTCTAGACGGCCCAGCATTTAAATCCTCGCCAGGCCAGGTGGTCTCTTTTTTTCTCACATTTTGATTTCAAGATCCACTTCCAACCGGCCAAGAAAAATGTCAAGGCGGATGCCCTCTCCCGTGCTTCTGACATTACCAGGGAAGAACCAGTACCTCAGCACATCATTAGTCCTGAACGGCTGGTTCAGGTGGCCCCTGTGGATCTCCGTAGCGTTCCTCCGGGTAAAACCTACGTGTGTCCTGCACTCAGGAGGAGAATTCTGGATTGGGGGCACAGCTCGTTTCTGGCCGGCCACCCCGGGATACGGAAATCCTACGACCTTATCTCGCGACACTACTAGTGGCCAACTCTGCTCCAAGATGTCAAGGACTTAGTTCTCTCCTGCACCACATGTGCCTAAAACAAGGTCCCTCGTCACCGGCCCGCAGGCCTCTTAGTCCCTCTGTCGGTTCCGGAGTCTCCATGGACACACATAGGCATGGACTTCATCACGGACCTTCCTTCTTCCTCTGGAAACTCGGTCATCTGGGTGGTCACTGACCGATTTTCAAAGATGTGCCGCTCCCTGGTCTCCGTTCTGCTCCCCAGTTGGCGGGCCACTTCTTCCATCACATTTTTCGCCTGCATGGTTTACCATCCCACATCATCTCCGATCGAGGCATCCAATTTGTCTCTAAGTTTTGGCATGCCCTATGTTCCCGCTTACAGATCAAGCTAGATTTCTCATCCGCGTACCATCCCCAGACAAATGGGCAGGTGGAGAGGGTAAATCAGATCTTGTGGGAGTATCTATGGCACTTTGTGTCCGGACGCCAGGACAACTGGTCCGAACTGCTTCCATGGGTCGAGTTCTCGTTTAACCATCGGGACTCCGACTCGACTGGCCGTTCCCCATTCCTTGTGGTCTATGGTCGTCATCCACGCTCCCCCTCCCCTTGGCTTCGGCCTCCGAGGTTCCCGCCGTGGACAACCAGGTTCGGAATATCGGGGTCATTTGGCGAGAGACCCGACATGCCTTACTCCAGGCTTCTGCCCGCATGAAGACCCAAGCTGACAAGAGGAGAAGATCTTCCCCAATGTTCCTCCCAGGGGATAAAGTGTATCCTCCAGATACATACGCCTCAAGATCCCCAGCTATAAGTTGGGTCCGCGGTTTCTGGGACCTTTAAGAGTACTTCGGCAACTGAACCCGGTGTCCTATAAACTCTGCCTACCTCCATCTCTCCGGATTCCTAATGCCTTTCATGTCTCCCTCCTAAAGCCTCTGGTCTTGAACCGGTTCTCCCAGAAGAGCACTGCTCCGTCTCCGGTACTAGAGTCCCCTGATGTTTTTGAAGTGAAGGACATTCTGGACATGAAGATTGTCAGGGGTAAGCGGTTCTTTCTGGTGGATTGGAGAGGCTTCAGCCCTGAGGAAAGGTCCTGGGAACCGGAGTCCAATATCCTGAACAAAGATCTGATTCGGAAGTTCCTTCAGCCTAAGAAGAGGAGGAGACCTAAGGGGGGGGGGTCCTGTAGCGGGCAGCCCCGCTTCTCGGCCCGCGGGACGAGCGCTGGTTCCGCCGTCCCTATGTACTCACCTGACCTCGCTCCTGTCACGCCCGCGCCCTCTGCCGGCCGAGGCGCACGTTCCGCTCTCTAGGGCGCGCGCTCGTTCTTGTAAATTTAAAGGGCCAGCGTCCCGGTAATTGGCTAATTGCCGGGCGCTTCCCCTATTTATGGGTTCACTCCGCAATCATTCCTTGCTGGATCTATGTTGCCTCGTGCCTTAGAAAAAGCGTTCCTTAGGTGTATTCTCACCTTACCGTGTACCAGACCTTTTGCTACGTTTCTCGACTCCAAACCTCTGCCGCCTGCCCTGACCGTCCTGCTTGTCCACGACCACGAACCATTGCCGCCAGCCCTGACCTTACTGCCTGCCCACGACTACGATTCTTTGATTACGATTCTGTACCTCGCTGCACCTCTGCCGCCATTGCAAGCAAGTCCATCTCGCTTTGCGGCGGGCTCTGGTGAATACCCGGGGCTACTTAGACTCCGCTCCCTGGCGTGGCTTAACCATCATCGCTTGCGGTGGTCCAGAGGATCCACTACCCAGCCGTTACACACATCTTATCCCTCATACACAGAGATATAAAAAGAAAATTTGCTTATTTGTCTATAAGGTCATTAATAACTATATTGAAAGGAGGACCCCATTCTGACCCTTATGGTACCCAACAAGCATATGTGACCCAATCAAAGTATGCTCCATTTATAACCACCCTCTGTTTACTATCAATGAGCCTATTGGGAAACCATTTACAAACATTTTTTCCCAGTTCCAACATTCTCAATTTTTGCACCAAACTTTTATGTGGCACACTATCAAATGCCTATATATTGGATATAATAAGACATGGATGCCAAATGGAATCCACATGGTTTTCTGCCCAGAATACACACATATTTGATTCTGAAATCCTATATATAAATATACTTTTAAATATAAAAGTACTTATATTTTGAATACCTTACCAGAAGTCTAATTGGATTGAAAACTGGCTAGCACATTGTACTTAAAGACTGACGGTAAATTATTCCAACTCTGATTATTCCCTGGTTATAGGTTCGGTGCTAAGTCCTCTTTTATTTAAATTATAAAGTGGAGAGCACTGTGTCTATTTTTGCAGATGGTATTAAGCTGTGTAGTGTAGTTCAATGTTTGGTAGATGTTCATAAATTGCATGCTGATCTAGATAGACATCCACTTGTTGATGTGGAAAAATGTAAAGTTCTACATCTGGGTGCTGGGATAATTGCTTGTTGAAAAGGATCTGGGTGTACTTGTAGACTGTAGACTACAGAACAGCATGCAATGTCAATCAGCTGCCTCTAAGGCCAGCAGGATAAAAAAGTCTTGGACTCGCAGGACATAGATGTAATAGTGTCGATATATAAAGAAATGGTTGTGGCCGCATCTAGAATACACTGTTCAGTTCTGGGTTCCAGTTTATAGAAAGGAGGTACTGGTGTTAGAGAAAGTGGAAAGATGAGAAACCAAACTAATAAGGGCAATGTAGCATCTTAGTTATGATGAGAGGTTAAAATTGTAAGAATTGCAAGTAGTGGATCCACTGAGCCACCGCAAGCGATGATGTAAGCTGCACCATGGAACAAAGTCTAAGGGGCTGTTGGTTTTCACCAGAGCCTGCCGCATGTCAGGATGGCAGATGACCCCTAGTTTGCTACCACTGTCGCGACTTGCCTTCAGTGGCGGTCGAGGTGTAACGTAGTACACAATTGTACTGAAGGCTCGTAGTCAGGACAGGCAGGAAGGTAAGGGCAGACGACAAGAATTGTCGTCAAATGACGGAGGCAAGGTAGTCCGGTACACGGTAAGGCTAGAACAATACAGGAATTCGTTCTCAGCAGATAATGAGCACCTGGGAATGTGTGGATCACGGGGGTACCAGTAACAAAAATAAATTCACTTACTTAATCTTGAGAAAAAAATGGTTATGTGGAGACATGATTAATTTATATAAGTATTAAAGGGGCCCATAAAAAATGTATTGTGAAAGTTACTTCATTCAAAACCCACTCAAAAGACAAGGGGCACTGCCTTTGTCTGGAGAAAAAAGGATTCAATCTCCAGAAGCAAGAAGTCTTCTTTGCCATGAGAACTGTGAATCTGTGGAAAAGCCTGCCTGAGGAGGTGGTCACAGAAGGAACAGTTGAGGGTTTCAAAGACTTAGATAACTACTTACAACTAAAAAATATTAATACTAATGTAGCCGTATAAAACGTCTAGGTCCAGTCTGATGGCAATTTTGGGACAGAAATAAAATATTTCCTAAGGGCAGATTAGTTCTTGCCTTATGGGTTCCAAACTCTGCATCAGTGGGGGAAACAAAGTTTAAAAATTCCCTCTACGCCTTCCTTCATCCACATCTTTCTTCACTCTTGCTTGAACTTGATGGATATGTCTTTTTTTCAACCATAATAACTATGTACAGTAACTATGTAGAGGGTAATGATAAAAAAGGCAGAATTTAAAAAAAAAAACATTTAGACATTTATCTAATTTCTAACTGTGTTGATAGTTATAATGATTGAGAAATAATGTTAAATTGGCTCAGCGAAGTTATCTGGCTGCGTTTGTGTAGTCAGTAAGGAACTTTTTCCCACATGAGACAAACTTGGCTACAGTCACCCAGAGGGGAGGGGGGGGGGGTATTTTCTGTTTCCTGTGGGTCTATAATAGGTTGCAGTTGATGGTCACATCACTTGGCTTTCTTGAACCTTCGTAACTACAGTGAATAACATTGTGGTGGAATTATTTTTTTTTGTGGTGAACTTCAACCTACTAACACTAGTTGATAAAACATTAATATCTTCATGATGTCTGCAGGCTTCATCTCTTTTTCCAGCCCTGTCTTCTTTTGGAATGGGTGCTTTGATTTGATTGCCAGATAAATTTTTTCCTAATCAATTTCTGGCTTCACTCTTTGCAGTGATGTTTGCTTTGTTTTCTCTTGTTTCTCTCAATTTTCTTCCTTTGTGTAATGCATTCACGTGTCCAAAGACAGAGAATGAATAAAGTTTTAAACAGTAATTTGTATGGAAAGCCAGAGGGCCATCAGTAAACCTGTTATCTTGAAAGCACTGAGACTGTTTACAAAGTTACAAAAAATTTTGTGCCAGACTATGAACAATCAAGGCTGTGGTAGGTACAACCACAAATATAATTCAGTTCTGACGGTTTACTTGGGATTGGTAAAATAATCTGATTACAGCAGATGCTGTTCTCATTTTCGTTTGGCTTCATTTTAGTGTTGTAAAATTACTTCCAGGGGGTACTTTAAAGAAATCCCGTTGTTGTCTGGATCCTTTTCATTATAATATCGTTAACGTAATAGAAACTTACAGTTTCTACTTTTTTTTTTACTATGTTTTGTTAAAGAATAAAAGTACAATAGTTACACTGCTTTCTATGCCATCTGCTATTGTCAAAATAGATGAATACATACATGTAATTATAGCATATAATCAGAAAGCGTATGAAGTAGATATATGTATTATTCTTCTAGTCTGAAAATGTATAATTTATGTCTAAAAAACAAGAGCTCAATTCAGACCATAATAATGCGAATATAATATTTATTAAATGGGTAATCTAGTATCACAGAATAGGAGATGGGAGTAGGGGACTGACCTCTAGAGCAATTGCTAATCACTGGTTTAGAAGACCCAGCTCCTATCTTTTCGTAAATTGTGTTACTTCAGTGAGGAGACATTTTACCTAGTGATGTCACTTCGCTCGGTCCAAACTTTCTACAGAGTTATATAGAACAAACATTGCACTTATGTTAGGGTCCCAGTTGAAAGACCCCCACCAATCCAATAACAATAATCTATTTATAAAGCACCAACATATTCTTCATATTCTGCTTTACTATTAGGGAAAGAACATCACAAAACAAAAGAAAACCAAATAGTAACTGACCACCGACCAACTTTATATAAATATCTCAACAAAAATAGTCAGAAGAAATTCAATTTATAATAAAATAATTTTATTTATTAATTAATCCAAATTTTAAAATCACCTTACAAAAGATAATAAAAATACGATAATGGGGATTGACACAGGCCAACGGGGTTCAAAATCAATAATTCATATATGTAAACCACCAAGATCCAATATATTGGAGATAAAAAATGCTAAAGTGCAGATGTATTAATACTTAAATAGATGAATATTAATCAATTCATATATATAAATAATAATAATAAAGTGATAATAGTTATATATCAAATATATAAATATATATTAATAGTGCATGTGCATATAGTTAATCCTAAATCCCAAATGGGATACGATGCAAAACGGGATAGTCAATATATTTACAAAAGATCATGGGTATATACATAATGTGATAATCAGAGTCAGATATAAATAATTACCACTATGGTGTGTGTCAAAGGATTCTCACTACGCGAGTTTCGCGTGAACAGCTTCTTCAGGGGATCATAACCAACTGACTTAAAAGAACATAATATATACGTCCAACCACTTAAAGATAACACACGCACCTGTAATGGTTATGATGGCGCTTCCCCCCGCATACCCTCCGGAGTATGTCGGCGCCAAGGAAAGGCGTCACACCAGCGCGCCACGCAATAACCCCAGACGCGTCATGGGTACGTCAGCGCGCCAGCGTGTAGTCGCGTCTCCATGGCGACGCAACTCGGGCGGAGCGAAGTGAAGCGCTCAACCTCACAGGACTCAGTAACGAGATAGTAGTTATCCGTGTGCTCATACATTAGTGAAGCTGAATGTAAACATATAGCCTCAATGGGCTGATAGAAGTTAAAAGGCAATAATTGTCAGAATGCATACAAATTAGCAGAGGGGACTAAGGCTTGAACGTCACAAGTATTACCCTATGGAGAGACTAGAAATCCTATCTTGAATAATTAAACATAGAAAATAAAAATAAAAATAAGACAAGAATTAAAAACCAATATAATTGCTCAAGAATGAACATAGATGCTAAAGTGATAAACAAGTGATCAATTATATTATACTAGATGTGAAAAAAAAATATATATATATTAAGTGAATGGATAAAAATATTTTAATATTAATTAAATAGTGTATAAATATGTAAAAATGTGAACTAAATCATGTGAAAAAATGCTAAGTGTCAAAAAAGTGTAAATATATTAAAATGTCACACTAAGAAAGAATATAAAAAAGTGAAAAAACATAAAAATAACAATATTTATATAATATTAAAAAAATTATAGTTTTTTTCTTTTATATGCAAATCTTCTTATATCTTCTTCTCATAGAGTCTTCTTTCTTTCTTAATGGAAAGTTTCTTCCCAACATTCACTAACAGCAACCTTCACAATGGGCCAAAGAGATTAAAGATAACATAGATACCTAAAAAATATAAACACACAATTAATAAAAATACAAGGTTATAAACAAGACTCACAAAAATGGGGCAAAACTCAGAACTTCATTGAGACCCTTAGGATATACCATACCCAGTCTCATTATCCATCTAGTCTCCAATTGCGCTAAGGCTTTCTTCCAGTTTCCTTTGCGGTTAGATATCACAATCCGATCTATTCCTTTTACTTGGAGGAGAGTCGCATCGCAGTCATGGCATTCAAGGAAGTGTCTTTCAATAGGCTTTAGTTGTAAGACGTCAGAGGTAGTGGATGCCTTCATAATATCCAAAACATGTTCCCGTACACGTATCTTGAACTTTCGTGTGGTAAGTCCTACATAAACTAAGTTACATGGACATGAGGCATAATAAATCACTCCCTCAGTTTGGCAGGAAATGTGATGACGAATTTCAAATGTTTTACTTCCATCGCTTGTAGAAAAATGTGTTGCTTTGACAATATTCGAGTGTTACTTCAGTGAGGAGACATTTTACCTAGTGATGTCACTTCGTTCTGTCCAAACTTTCTACAGAGTTATATAGAACAAAAATTGCACTTATGTAAGGGTCCCAGTTGAAAGACCCCCACCAATCCAATAACAATAATCTATTTATAAAGCACCAACATATTCTTCATATTCTGCTTTACTATTAGGGAAATAAATAGCAAGTAAAAAAAAAATAAAAAATAACTAAAACAAATAAGCAAATAATCTGACAACAGAAGTAAGGTTCCTGCCCATGAAAGCTTCTATTTCTAAATGGAATAGCAGAAATGCTTAATGTGCCTGATTTATTAGTGAATCTTTAGACTTGTCTAGCTTTTTAGGCCAACTATTAGTTGTCGTACTTCTTACTCCAGAATCTTGGTGCATGTTTGGTGCAGCATGTCGCACAGTGAACATGCTCCTTTCTCATGAAGCCGCATTCGCTTTCTGCAAAACCACTCCTCCATATCAGAGAGGTCGCAAAAAGTGTCTAATGCCCATAATAAATTTGTCAGTCAAAAAATGTGCCAGATTTATTATGTTGACTCAATGCTGTTTGACAAATTTGGAGTATATTTAAACCTGTTTAGCTTTTGAGGCTATCAGAGAAAATATAGGGTTAAGTGACTTCTCCATTATTCACTAATGTATGAAAACTGTCTAGGTCTAGGACTTTCTGTGTTTTCTATATCAACTAACCAGAGCTCTCCTTTCATTTTATATAGTGCCCTAAAATAAATTAAAGGGGAGCTCTGATTTGTTGCTGTTGCTGATTGCCCAAGAAAGTCTTAGACCTAGACAGTTTTCATACATGAGGTCCTAAGTTTTAAATGTGCTTAATTTCTAGTATTTAGAAATACCTTGCTCTACCAGAAGAGCTTAGCCTTGACATAAATATAGAGATAATTAGAAATGTATTAGTTCTTCAGTCTTAAATCAAATTGTTCATAATTTCCAAAAGAGGATTTATTAATTTTTGTTACTTATCTGAAGCTATTTTAGCCCACCTATTCACCTATTCCCTTCTTGGTTGGCTTCTGTCCCTCCAATTTCTCATCACTGATATGGCATGTGGGATGATTGCTGTAACATTCTATTACTTAATCTTCTAGAACAATTAAATATAAGGTCCCCCAGATTTTTTAGCCATCCCTAACAATAAACAACCTGTTTTCCTAGTATATAATAATTAAAACAATGGCTAGATAAGTTGTTTTAATTAAAGACTAGAATTATGACTGTCTGATTTACTAGGTGATATGCTGCAAATTAACGGGGTTGTCTCACTACAAGAATTGCTTTTTATATTAAAGATCTTGTAAAAACAAGTCACTTTGCAATATATGTCCATTAACAGTATCCTACCTATTCTGAGATATCCCCTCTTGTATGGGCTGCATTAGCTACTCAGGTCACTGTAGCTACAGACATGTAGCTGCCAGCCAGCACTGGTTGCTATAGCTACAGACCTAGCTTCTACTGCAGCCTTGTAGAAGCCAGTAAACACGCCTCTGAATTCAAAATGAAACAAAAAAAACAGGACTGAGGTAAGATTAATCAACGTAGTGAGACAAAACCTTTAATTATTAATGTAAAAAAAACATAATGTAAAGGTCACTGCCTACGTATTATGTTCACGCGCCGTATTGCAGCCCCTACTTATTGCGGCCCGTACTATATCTGACGCAATATGCCGGGTATTTTAGAAGTAGGTGCTGGCCAGTGCGTACTTCTAAAGTGCTGACAACTGGCTCCCATTGACTTTCATTTTCTTTGGTGCGCAAGCACTGGGAAGAAGTGACATGTCAATTCTTTTCCCTGGTGCATATTGTATGCCGGGGAAGACAGCAGGTAATCATAGCTCCATGCCTCCATGCCTCCTATACTTTGCATCTTACTTTTTGCCTCTCTTTCTATACTTTCTTTTGTTTTTTTCTGAGGCTGTATATGCAGTTAAAAAACAACTCCAGGTCTACCAAACTCATGGGCCCTCTGGGGGTTTCCCCTATTACCTTATGGGTCAGCCCAAGCCTGGGTATAGAGCACCTACGCAGGAAGAACCACAAAGATTCTTAGCTTGGATCTGCACGTTTACTCACAGGTTTATTTGCAGCTTGCAACACTATGACAGGTAATTATCTTAATGGCGATTCCACACTACTCTCCCATCTCAAAATTGCCTCTTTAGCGATTCTCTTGACAGTGCCTGAGGCTCTTGTTCTCTCTCTTTTTCACTCGCATAGCTCTTTGTCTTTAGGGCAGAACTTCTGCTTGAGGACTGGTATTGACCTTAGTACATTTCCTGGGCTCTCTACTCATGCCTTCTTGTCCTTCAGCTCCCACTTCCACCCTCCCAGGAGAGTTTCCCAGGCTGCCTACCTGTCCCCTGCTTCTATCTCTTTCCGTTCTCTCTCTCTGTCTCCTATGAGCCTCCAGGCAGATGGTAAGCCTGTAGCCTGTACACTACACTGCCGGCTAGTAGAAGGATGATCCCAGATGCCGGAACTGGAACAGCAACACACTTTCTTAACCATAAACTGAACTAAAACTAAACTGACTAGCACATGGCAGGCTCCCTCTTATCTGACCTGCAGCTTTCTTTTCCTTCACACTGATTGACCTCAGGCCTTCCCCCCACTCTGTCCTGCTTAAAGCACCTCTATCTGTAATAAAGTGCTTAGCGACCTTAACACCCCTTCCATTCACCTTATACACAATATACGTGTATACAGGCAGTCCCCGACTTACATCGTTCCGAATTACATACGTCCCCTAGTTCCAAACGGAGACTTATGGGGCGTGGCTGACATTCAACACTGAATCACGCCCCATGATAACCAAGTGCCAGCATGCCACAGCCGCACATGAGATACAGAACATTAGCTGAAATCTTCTATAAAAGGACACAGACAGCAAAACAAATGTAAAAACTGTTCCATGCACTATCCAAAACTAAAAAAAAAAACCTTTTGTGCTGGAGTTACATTTAATATATCTACCTGTTCCGACTTACATACAAATTCAACTTAAGAACAAACCTACAGTCCCTATACTTTTTGCAACCCAGTGACTTTTTATATATATATATATATATATATATATATATATATATATATATATAATATATATATTATATATTATATATATATATTATATATATATATATCACCATTCATAGGGGATGTAATAGTAAAATGGGACCTTGACTAAAATTAAGTTTTAATCTCTGAGGCCTGCAGTATTGTGAATGCATATTTGGAATGCAATACAGGCTTGGAACCAATACAGAATATGTATTGCAGGAAATGTCAAAATTTACTCAGTATTTAATATCTGTCCATTACCTTAGTTAAGCTAGCTTAACAGTAAATATTATCTAGATACATGACTAAATTGAAGGTTTAATGTGCCAAAAAATTAAATCTCCGCCTTATTTATTTATTTAATTGGGAGTCTCATGGAAACATTGCAGTTTACATTTACCTTTATATTCAAGAGTTCAGAAATGATTAAGAGCAGATTTTGCGCTGATTTACTGCCAAGTGCCTCTAATCGGTATAACTGTTCCTGTAGTCTCAGACATGGGCCTCTGCAGTTTGTATGGCCAAAATATTGTTACAATTATCAACTTTATTTATTAGACCTCTCTGACTCCATAAGCTATTTTCGTTGCTTTAGTCAAGAGAAAAAAAATATACTAGAAACTGGTCCAGGTGAATCCATTCCTAGAAATGTCTTACAAGGAAATAAAAAGTGTTGACAAGTTAGCCGACATGTCTGCAATAGACAAGATTTAATATTACTGTTATTGTTCAAAAGGCATATGAAAGCTATGATGCGTAAATGTAATAGTGTGGAACACAGCTCTCATGTGTGTATTTAAACAAGGCTTTGAAGGGTGCTCCCCGGGGAAGTCTGCGCCTGGGCCAGGTTGTGATACATAATACATTAAATTAGATGTCAGAACAAATGTAATTCTTATTTTTCAACTAATACAATTGGATTTTTGTAGTTAAAATGAATATTAAATATATAATAAAAAAAAAAACTTTCATTCAAAGATGTTCAGGAATCTTTCCAGAGAAAGGATAGTTCTGTAATGGGTTGTGAACTTTTGGTGACTCTTTAAGGATTATACACTTACCAATTCCTTGGTAATTCCAAGAAATTTAAAGGACACAATGTATGCTTATGTGCTCATGTAAGAAAAGGAAAACAGCAGATTCTTTTTCGGATTCCCGCTTTTTAGATTTTCCTAGCTAATAGGAAATATATAGCTATATATGGAAACATACTTTTTCTTGTTATCGGTTTTTATATTTTAATTGTATTTTTTTTATATTTTATACATGATTATTAGTACAGCCATCTTACTTGAGTTCTTGCTCTGATCTGATGTTGCTCAGAAATGTGCTTTACTGCTTGGATTTGGACTTAAAGGGGTAGTCCCATCTTCATAACGTAGCTGTAGAAAGCAGGGAGGTGGCTCACTCTGTTCACTTCTATAGGAGCTCTAAGTATGGTTTAGCACACTTTGTAGGTTAAATGCCCATAAGTGATTGCATGGAGTCATGAATACACGTCTACCTCTTCATTTGCTGTAGTTGTGGCATAAATGAGGGCAGTGGAAAAGAAGACCCTTATTTTTAAGATGAGACCCACATATATCGCAGTAAGGTTTGCTGAACTCTTGTGTGGGTCGCCCCTTGGTTTATTTTGACGGTGAGCTGTTCCACTGTAGAGTGTCATTCCGCCCTCTTGTCCTGGCCTTATTTAGGTTCCTGCTTCCCAAGGCAATCTTTGTGCTTATGTCCATACTGGTGAGCTAGGCTCAGCAGCCAACCATTTTTGTCTGTCAGCAAAATGCTGGTTAGGCCCTCAGCCAGGGCCATATTTCTCCCTAGGCACAAGTGGGGGAGAGAAAGTAGAGAGATGGAGGGATGTTAGAAGGGGGTGTAGTGGTGGGGAGGGGTGCTTGGGGTTTTCTAAGGTAACATGTGGGTTGTGGGGGCTCTGTGGGTTAACAGGTGGGGGTGATGTTGTTTAAGTGGAGTTTTTAGTGGTAACAGTTGGAGGTGGGTTTGGGTTGTGGGAATAAGTGACAGTTTTATATTGTGTTGGTGCTGGTTTGTACAACACGGTTGTTGGGGGTGATGAGGGCGGGAGAGGGAGTACAAGCTGCAGCTGCAGCACAATCCCTGGGGATCCCCCATACCACACGGGTCTGTGCCCATGAACTGTGGCCTCTATCCCTTCTCAACGCTCATACACACACAATTGTTTTGTGCAACCCAGTGCCAACACAATATACAACTGCCACCTATTCCTATAACTCAGCCCACCTTTAACCTCACAAGCACCCCTAATCCAGATAGGTGGGGGTTGCATATTGTGTTGGTGCTAGGTCACACAACAGAATTGTAAAGGGGGAGCAGAGAAAGGGGTAAAGGCAGAAGATTGTGGGCATAGTCTTGGGGGCGGAGGACTCCTCAGGGATTGTGCTGAGACTGTGATCTTAAACCCACCTGGATCATATTACGCAGTCTGAACTTCATCCCTTGCACCTCCTGTAGATCAGCCTCAGTCATGATCTTCAGAGGGTGCAGGGGATGAAGTTTTATGCTGTCATGTTTTTAGTAGTGTTTCTGTTCTTTTTAACAGGTTTCCTTGCTGGACTAAGTCGTATTCGTTGGACTACAATGGATCAGCATTGGATCCTTTTTTAATAAAATGGTTAATGAGGACTGGTGTCGGGAAGTGTTTATTTAAATAAATTGTTTTTTAGGGGGTTTTTTTTGGCTTTTTTTTTTTACCAGTGTTAGTAATGGAGGTGTCTGGCAGATTGGTTTCAGTCAACAGGGTTTTTTTTTGACACCCCAAGACTGAAACTAACCCACTCTCACAATTACTTGAGTACCCAACACACCAGAGGTGCTGGGAAGAGCCAGGTTACTGTCAAAAGCAGAACCTCTAATATGATGGTCAGCTTTGGGGGCAGCTACAGGCTGTTATTTTAAGATGAGAAGAGTCCAAAATTCATGGAACTTCCCATCTTGATAGTATCGGCCTGTAGCTGCTGGTTTTACCTCGGCTGGTTATGAAAAAGAGGGGGAGGATCGTTTTTTTCTTTAAATTATTTTTTCAACAACCTTTTTAAAAACCCTATAACAGCAATATATTTGGTAATAGTCTTTATTCAACTTTGCCTACATGTTAAAAGATAAACATTGTGCTGAGATAACCCCTTAAATGGGTTCTGCCACGAAGTAAAATTGATGTAGGAAGCCTGCAAATTACATAATAAACATTTTCACCATTCATCATTAATAGTGTTGAGCGATTATTATCGACAAAGTTGAAATCGGCACAGTTTTTATGTTGATCGAAATTTTTAGATCATGCGATAATTTAGGTTCAATTCTGTGCATAATCTATTAAGATCGCGCCATTTTCGGCGCTTCCTGTCATTTTGGCGGCCAGCAAATCAGCTTACAGAATAGAGCAGGGTGAGATGTGTGTGCGACGTTTATGTGTATGGTTGCGATTGGCTGGAAAAATCACATGACCTCGTTTTACATAGAACGCCCTTCCCGTTCATGTCAGTGTCTCTCAGCGTCTCATAGCAGGAGGACGTGCACTCTGCCTGTGTCCAAACAGCTCAGCGAAATTATTCTATTTCTTCACAGAGAAAGCTTTTATGTTAGCTATGATCCTTACAACTTAGTTAGATCAGAGATTGGAAGATTTTATGTAGTTAGGTAGAAAGTTTTAAAGGAGCATCTACCGCTGTAAAGTCACGGGGGTGCAAAACTCCACTTTTATTATCAGTATACATTTCAGATAGGTGTTCTTTTTCAATTTTGCCCATTCCAGCTTTGTTGATATAGCCACCTTGCAGTTAAATTAGTATCCAGCAATTTTGTAGTTCCGCCACAGGTTGATAGTGCTAAAAAATTCCTTTTTTTATCAGAATACATTTACTGATAGTGTTTTTTCACTTTTGCACACTACAGCTTTGTTCATTGAGACACCTTGCACTTAAAATGTGAATACAGCATTTTTGTAGTAACCCAGGTGAAATGATAGGTGCCAAAAAATACTTTTATTTATCCGAATACATTACAGATACGTGTTTTTTCACTTTGGCGCACTTACAGCTTTTTTCATTGAGGCACCTTGCATTAAAGTGAATACAGCAATTTTGTAGTCATACACTGGTGAATTGAAGGGTGCAAAAAGACCTTTTATTTTCCGAATACATTACAGATACGTGTTTTCACTTTTGCGCACTACAGCTTTGTTTCAGTGAGGCACCTTGCACTTAAAGTAATACAGCCAATTTTGTAGTCACCAAAGGTGAATTGGAATAGGTGCCAAAAAAAAATACCTTTTATTTCCGAATTCTATCACAAGATAAGTGTTTTTTGCACTTTTGGCCAGTTCAGATTTGTTGATAGAGCCACCTTGCAGTTAAAATTTGAATCCAGCAATTGCTGTAGTTACACAGGTGATTGATGGTGATGCCAAATATACCGTTTTTATCCGATTACATTACAGATACGTGTTTTTTCACTTTGGCGGCACTACAGCTTTGTTCATTGAGGCTCCTTGCTCTTAAATGGGAATACAGCAAATATTCAGGGTCTATTATAAAAAATGTTGGTTCTAACAGAACTTTGTTCTTCAAAATTGTCAAAGTGGCTCAAGGGTCATGCTTTGAATTTTTGGGGCATTATGCTGTGACATGCAGCAATACTACAGGTCCTATTATAAGAATAAATGTTGTTTCTAAACGACAATTGTTCTTCACAATTGTCAAGAGTGGCTCAAGGGGTGATGGTGCTGTCAGAACAGGAATAGGTAGAAAAACAACAGGAAAATCGAGATACAGCACCAATTTCTCACATATGTGGAAATATTCAAGTTATGTGCATCAGCCAGTCCATGGTTGTGTAAGCCTTTGAACACACACAACAAGATTAGCCAGGAATAGAAGAATGCGTACGGCCAGCACCGATGGATTAAAACAGAATCTTTATTCCATACGGAGTACAAAATGCAACGTTTCATCACTACACTGTGGCCTTTCTCAGCAGCACAAATCACAAATGAAATCTGGAGTTTAAAAGCACAAATATTTTCAAAATTTACAAGGTCCTCCCACCTTGCTGTTTAGACCAATGGTATGTTCTATGTGGTCATTAATCAAACAACAAATTATGAGACAGCAATGGTAGATTAAACATAGTGACAAAGCACATTAAAAAAACAATCAATATTACCTTAGTGACACCTCGGCTCACACCTAGGCAGGGATGCATGATCGTTACCTCACACATGGTCTAAGCGTCTGCCGACCGTATGGCATGGACGGAAGTTCGGCGCCGTACACGCGCTCCACTACATCCGGAATAATTGCAAAGGCATTACCGCGCATGTCAGCAGGCTATAAGCCGATATAAAGATGGCATCCACGGCCTCCCTCTTACTAAATGGCAGGTGTGCGACTAATTGGTCCATTCCACTTCGCGCCATATTCCTTTACAGGGGGCTGCCGTTATTATGGGTTATTCTATACATATAAAACAATGAATATTAACGATATGATCGCTCAATAGAGTTTTAAACTGAAAAACTAAAAAGTCTTAAGTGTGCTTTGTATATAATTGTCCCAAAAGAGAGAAAAAAAAAGGGGCAAATACCTATCATTAATTAGATGAGCATATAGAATAGATAAAAAATCACTTCTCATCAGGGATGCTCTATCCACACTGGTATGTTAATTTTAACAATTCATACTATCTAGACCCTATCATAAGCACACAGAAAATAAAATTTGTGATTATTAAATCTTTATTGCAAAAATTCCATATTATAATATTTGTAACAAAATAGAACCCTTATATTTTTAAACGAAATAACTTTGATTGTGCAAAAAGATAGATACAATATAATCCCGCCAAAGAGAAGAGCCGAGGGTGTCATCTGAAAGGTAAATAAAACAAGTTATTAAAAAATATATATCAAGCAACATGATTCATGTAAATTACAGGATGGTAATTAAATTCTAAATTTTAAATTTAGTCCTTGGGGTTGTAAGGTTTGTAGTCAAAGATCCATCTACTCTCCTTCTTTATCAACAATGCTTCTCGATCACCCCCCCGTCTTAATGGGGGACAGAATCTATTCACCCGAAAATCTTAATTGGGTGATAGAATGTGCAATTCCACAAAAGTGTTTGCTACAGGGGCATCCATACACCTTATTCCTAATGGTACTCTTGTGTTGGTTTATCCTCAATCTGTCCTCCATGGCGTCTATCATACATACATGAGACCACAAGGACAAGTAATTACTGATAAATTACATAGCTGGATCGGCAAGTGTATCTCTCCTTAATATTTTATTGTTTACTCTTTGAGGATGTGTAAAGGTATTTCCCTTGGTAGGATTTGCCACATTTGCAGCTATTCAAGCAAGGAAGTTCACCCTATTAGGAGGTGCAAATAAGGTCTGGGAATATGTTGTTTCCTCGAACCAAAATCTGATTTAACCTATCTATCCCCTAGATTTTACATCTCATTATATGCCATCATGGGTGTTGATTGAAATTCGGAATATTGGGAAAAACTGGTTTCCGGAGCAAAATCCAATCACTTGTATAATTCTTTGCAATAGCATAAACTATGTGAAATTAAACGTAGAAACGAATGATATTCCTTTGGGAGGTGGGGTCAGTTTCGCAACTTTTTTGTAGAGCTGCTTTCTCTCAACCATTACTTAGTCTCTTTTTGTGGTGTTGTATATAATTTCTTAGGATAGCCTCTTGCTTATTTTTAAAACTTGTTACACATATCAATTACTTATCTTCTCAAGATGTTTCTCATCAGTTACTTCTTCTTTTATCTAGCAGTAGTTGGCTCCACGGCAGTGATTCCTTCATATGTTTGGTTCCGTGATGGATATCATGGCGCAGAAGGTCTATTCTATCAGTCTCTTAACAAACAGATCCAGTCCTCAACAGTTCACCATGTTCGTGAAACTACTAAAGTATACAGAAATGGAGACTAGAAGTTGAGAATGTTTTTGTGGTAAATGAAATTGAAGTCTCACACGATTTCAAAATTAGTCAAAAAACTCAGTCAAATAATGTTCCAGTACTTGTCCACACAAAGAAATGTCATCAATGTATCGCACCAGCAGAGGATGTGCTCCCAGAATGAAGATGATAAAACAACCTGTTCTAGAAATACGCATAAAGATTATTGGCATAAGTTCGGGGCCACAGGGACCCCTTAGCAGTGCCTCTCTTCTGTAAAAAGAAAATCATCCCCAAACGCGGAAATAATTCCTCCTGAGGATGAGCCCTAATAACTCGAGAACAAAGTGGGAACACTCAGGAGCACACCCCCTGCTGGAATGCGCCCTTAAACTGCTCTATTCCTGAGTATGTTCGATAGAGGTATACAAAGATACCAATCGAATGAAACCAAAAGGCAATTGTCAGGGATAGATATTCCCTCATGTTTCACAGAAAGTCGATGTATCCCTGCTATACGAGGGTGATGTGGTGGCCAAGTCAGCAAAAAACCTACCAAAAAGATGGAAAAATAGTGTTGGAAAATTGATCCCTGCCAGACACTATAGGTTTCCAGGGGGATCCACCAATACTTTTGGATAATTTTAGGAATATGTACAGTATAGGAGTAGTAATGGGAGAATTAACTTTGAGATGTCACCTAAATTGGGCATCATTGATGCCTGCACATAGGGCTCTATCTATATTTCATTTATTTCAATCATGATTCAAATTTAGGGTCCCTAATCAGCTGTTACATATACCTCCATATCAGACCTCAATTGGCGCAAAATGTTGCTTCATACTTACAGGTATCCATGTCCCACCCACAGCACCCCCCTGTCCGCCATAGATTTAAATAGTGACAGACGATCCACATAAGATCCTCAGGGCTGATGATTCCTGCTAGACAAATTATTGTGGACAGAATATGAATGTGATTAGCTTTAAAATATTGCAATAGCCTTAGTAGTGAATAACCTCAATATACGCCTCAACTTACATGATTGATGCGGGGTGGCTGATAAATTTCTCTTAGTAACAAATTGGATCCTTAAATCTCAAACAAAACCCTCATCAAGGCATTCTTCAGGTTCACATCCTATTGGTATGACCAAAAGAAATGCTTTAAGACGTAAATAACGAAAAAAACTGTTGTAACTCACATTCAAATTGGTACCAATCTATTTTCTCACATGGAACAAATGACAAACCACGACTTATATTTTCATCTCTATATTGTGGGGTCTAGAGGAGATATTAACTACCAGACTCAGAATCCTCTGTTATTTTTTCTCGTCTGGCGTCCCTTCAGAACCTCCTGTCTGAGAAAGGCTCCTGATTTTCTTCTGACATCGCAAGGAGGGGAGGTCGCAAACACAAGCGACGTCATAAGAAAATCAGGAGCCTTTCTCAGACAGGAGGTTCTGGACGCCAGACGAGAAAGAATCAGAGGATCTGAGTTGGTAGTTAATATCTCCTCTAGACCCCTGACAGCCGATAGAGATGAATATATTAAAGTCGTGGTTTGTCTTTTGTTCCATGTGATAAAAATAGATTGGGTTCCAATTTGAATGTGAGTTACAACAGTTTTTTCGTAAATGACGATCTTAAAAGCATTCTTTTGGTTGATTAAACAATAGGTTGACCTGTAGAATGACTGATGAGGGTTTGTTTTGTTGAGATTTAAGGATCTCCATTTGGTTACTAAGAGTAATTTTCTGCCACCCCGCACATTCAGTAGTTGAGGCGTAATATTGAGGTTATATTGAAAAGCTAATCCATCCATTTCTGTCCACCAATTAATTTGTCTATGCAGGAATCAGCAGCCTGAGGGTATCTTATGTTGGATCGGTCTGTACTATTAAAATCGGCGGACATGGGGGGTGCTGTGGCTTGCTTCAAAGGATACCTGTAAGTATGAAGCAGTGATTTTGCGCCACAATTGAGTGATGATGGAGGTTTATGTGACAGCTGAGTAGGGGACCCTTAACTTGAAATCATGAGGGAATAATGAAATTATAGAATAGAGCCCTATGTGCAGGCATCATTGATGCCAAAATTGGTGACTATCTCAAAGTTAATTCTCCATTACTCCTATACTGTACGTATTGCCTAAATTCAAAAAAGTATGGTGGATCCCTGGCAGACCGAATTGTGTCTGGCAGGGGATCAATTTTTCAACCACTATTTCCATCTTTGTTGGATAGGTTTTTGCGGGGACTTGGCACACCACAGCTCCCTCGATATAGCAGGGATACATCCGACTTTCTGTTGAAACTTGAGGGATTATCTATCCCTGACAAATTGCATTGGTTTCATTCGATTGGATCTTTGTATCCTCTATCGAACATGACTAAGGAATTAGAGCAGTTGATGTGGCGCTTTACATGCAGGGGGTGTGCTCTGAGTGTTCCCACTTTGTTCTCGAGTTATTAGGGATCATCCTCAGGAGGAATTCATTTCCTCTTTGGGGATGATTTCTTTTCTACAGAAAGGGGGGAGAGCACTGTATGGGGTCAGTGGCCCCATACTATGCAATATCTTTTATGGCGTTTTCGGAGAACAGGTTGGGTTTATTTCAATCTTCATTCTGGAGCACATCCTCTGCTGGTGGCGATACATTGATGACATTTTTCTTTGCTGTGGACAAGTACTGAGACATTATTGACTGAGTTTTTTTTTTTGACTATTTGATTCGTGTGAGACTTCAATGTTCATTTACAAAAACAGTCTCAACTTCTGTCTCAGTTTTCTGGATACTTTTTAGTTTCAGAACAAGGAAACTTTGAGGAATGATCTGTTTGTTAAGGAGAAATGTAGGAATAACCTTCTGCGCCCCATGATAGCCATCATCCAAAACATATCGAAGGATTCACTGCCGTGGAGCCACTACTGCTAGTTACAATGTATATTGTAACTGATGAGAACATCTTATAGAAGAGAGTAATTGATTGTGTTAAACAAGTTTTTAGCAAGAGGCTTATCCTAAGAAAATTATTACAAACACCAGCCAAAAGAGACTATGTAGTGTTGAGAGAATAAGCAGCTCCTTTACTAAAAAGTTGCGAAAACTGACCCCAACCGCCCAAAAGATTATCATTCGTTACTAGTTAAATTCACATAGTTCTTGCTATTGCTAAGATTTTTATACTGGTACCTAGTTGATGGAAATTTGCTCCGGGCGAACCATTTCCCAAATAGTCCGGAATTTCAACTACACATGATGGCATATAGAGAGATGTAATAAATTGGGGGATAGATGGTTTAAATCCGATGTGGGTCGAGGAAACAACATATGTCCCTGGACCTTTTGGCACCCCTAATAGGGGTAACTTCCCTCGCATGGAATTGCTGCAATTGTGGCAATGACCCAAGGGAAATACCTTTACACATCTCTTTTGGTTATAAAAAATATTATATTTAGGAGAGATACATACTTGCGATCCAGCTATGTAATTTAAGTAATTACTTGTTCTTGTGGTCTCATGTATGTAGGAGAGGACGACCAATGGAAGGGTCATGATTGAGGATTAAACAAACACAATGGAAGCTACCAATAGGACATAAGTGATATGGAGGCCCCGGTTGCTAAAACACTTTTGTTGAATTGCGGACATTTCTATCTCCCAATTAAGATTTCGGTGATAGATTCTGTTCTCCCACATTACGAGGGGGGGAGGGGGGAGTTATCGAGAAGATGCATTGCTGAAAAGAGGAGAGTAGATGGATTTTGAGCCACAAAACATTACAACCCCCCTGGACTAATTTTAGAATTTAGATTTTAATTTCCATCTGTAATTTACATGAATCATTGGTCTGTATATATATTTTTTTAATTCTTGTTTTTTTTACCTTTCAGATGACACCCTGGGGCCTTCTCTTTGGGGGGATTATATTTTTTTTTCTTTTTTGCACAATTAAAGTTTTTGTTTTAAAATTTTTTGGGGTTCTATTTTTTACTATTTTTAAATAGGAAATTTTTTGCAAAAAAAATTTAAAAAATCAAAAATTTTTATTTTTTTGTTTGCTTATGTGGGGCCCTAGATATTTTTAAAATTGTAATATTAACAACCAGGGGGGAAAAGAGCTTTCCCCTGTGAAAATTTGGATTTTTTTCTATTTTTATGCTTTCCATCAAAATTAGGGAAGGGGTTTTCCCCCCCTTTTTTTTTTTCTCTTCTTTTGGGCCCAAAAATTTTATCAATGCAAAACTTATAAAACTTTACCCTTTTTTCAGTTAACTCTTTGATGCGTTCATATTTTTTAAATTTTTCCTTTTTTTTATATGTAAAAATTAACCCATAATAACGGAGGCCCCCTTGTAAAATTTTCGCATTTTGGATTGGACCATTAGTCCAAAACCTGCCATTTAAGTAAGAGGGGGGCCGGGGATGCCATCTTTTTTATCGGCTTTTACCCTTTCTAAACATGCCGGTTTTGGCCTTTGCATTTTTCCGGGATTGTGGAGCGGGGGTTTCCCGGGCCCGCCGAACTTCCGGTAAACCCCCCCCAGAAAGGGGTCGGCAGGAGGGCTGAACCATTTTTGGGGAGGAAACGATCATGAAATCCCGCCTAGGTGTAAAGCCGGGGGTTGTCACTATTTAATATTGATTTTTTTTAAAAGTGATTTGTCACTATGTTTAATCTACCATTGCGCCCTCAATGTTTGTTGTTTGAATTTAAAACCACCTTTAACATACCCCTTGGTCTAAAAAAGGGAGGTGGGAGGGACCTTGTATTTTGAATAATTTGTGCTTTTTTTACATTTGTGAATTTTTGCTGCTTTTTAGAAAGGCCCCAGTGGGAAATGGGGTGAAACGTTGCATTTTGTACTCCTTATTGGGAAAAAAGAGTTTTCCTTTTTTTTAAACCATCTGGTGCTGCCCTTCACAAAAAAAAATTTTTCTATTCCAAAAAGGAAAAAGGTAGGGCACTGTTAAAGGGCACATATTCAAAATGAAATTTTTTTGCAAGATCTTTAACAAAGCTAAACCAATCCCCCGTATTGAACAAAACCCAATTTTAATTTCAATTAAAAAAGAGAGAACAAAGACAATTTGGGGGGATTCCATCCTTTTTAAAAATTTTTTTTTTTAAAATTAAAAAATACTAAAAAAAATTGAAAGACAAAATAGCTGGTAAAAAAATTCCCCTGAATTGTACAAGGGAGGTACAGGGAAAAATTGAAACCCAATTTTTGGGTTTTTTCAGGGGGGACAAGGAGTAAAGGGGCCCCGGGACAGAGAACAAAGTACTAGACAATTTCCTCCAGCACGGTTTAATAAAAAATTAAAAAAGAATGCCAAGAAAAAGGCACCTGGGTTTTAAAGGAGCTTTAACCACCCCGTATTTCCCCAAATGAAGCTCAATTGGGGCCCACTCATACGAGGGGCAAGCCCCAAACCCCGGGCAAGGGACAGTATATGTACCCGTGAAAATAAAATGGGGTTGAAAGACCCTTTTTTTTTGACTTTTTAATCTGGGGGTTTATTCAGGTTTGGGGCTCAGCCTTTGGCTCAGGGGCAGGAAAACAATTTCCAGTGGAAAATAAAATGGTGGTTGAAAGACTTTCCCTTTTTCCTTGGCACTTTTTAAAACTGGGGGGGCCAAGCAAAGGGTTTTTTGGGGGTCATGCTGTTGGGCCCCGGAAAAGGTATATTTAAAGTCCATTTAAATTTAAAAAGGGGGTTGAAAGACTCCTTTTTTTTGGCACTTTTTAAAACGGGGGTCAAGCAGGTTTGGGGGGGCCCTGCTGCGTTCCAGGGCAGGGAAAATTCAATTCCATTTCCCGGGAAAAAAAATGGTTCAAAACAAACTGCCTTTTTGGCACTTTTTAATTTTTTGGCGGGTCCCTTTCAGGTTTAAAGGGTCATGCTGTTGGGGCAAGACAGGGATATTTAAAAGGGCTGGGGATTTTTTTTTTCTTGGCTTTTAAACCTAAGTGGTTGCCTAAGATTTTACATGTTTTCCATTTGCTGTTTTTGGATGTTTTAATTTTCCCGCTTCTCCACCCTTTTTGGGTGTTTAAAAAAGAAGGTTTTTTTTGCTCTCCCCTAATTTTAATGGTCTCAAACAAATCTACCATCCCAAACCTCGAAAATCTTGGGCAAAAGATTGGGCCCGGGTATCGACCAAACCCACCGATGGGCGAAGGCCCCAAAGTAAAACGGTCAACACTTTAAACATTAAAAAAAATTCTTGGCCATTTTTTTTTTAGCTTTCCTTTTTTGGGTCCATTGTTTTTCAGCTCGCCCCATGGGATAAAAACCAGGGCTGAAAAGGTCCTCATCCTGGTTTGACATTCTCAGACCCTCACCATCCTCCCAGGAGATTTCTGAGTTTTCAAACCCCCCAAAAAAAGGGAAAACCTCAATGAGTATTGCCCTTGGGTTAAAGAGAAAAAAAAACGACAGGTTTGGTACCTGCAGGGATTTGGACCTAGGACCCTTGTGCTGTGAGCCAAAAACTTTACCTCTGAACTACATTGAAGCTACTCACAGCTCTATGCATAAACAGACCTTTCTTCGACTAGAGAGAGGAAAGGCATGGTGATGTCATCCTGCTGGGTCACATGATATGCAATTCAAACAAATCACACACACCCCCTTCTGAGCACACAGAGCTGAAGAGCTGGATGCAGGAGGTATGAAATAAGATTGAGGCAAAACCACTTTAAACTACCAAAATAGGCTAGACCTTAAAGGACTGAATATGAGTTAAAAGCTGAAAAAGCAATTCTGCCATTTTTGCTTAAGCAATTTACTTATAACTTATATAATTTACTAGATAATGTGTTATATTTTATAGTTTAATACAGTAGCATAGAAGCTAAATATGTCTGTGTTATTTCCTGTTTTCTGATGTTTATTTAAAAAAAAGTTTTAAAAATGTTTTTATTGTAATTGATTTTGACAGATTTTTATTTGTCCTACTTTTTTTGTTTTACCTACAATTTATATAGAGTCATATTCATATACATCAGTATACTATATCTGTAAAGAACAATACTGTTGATATTTTTAGGCAGAGAAAATACAGTCAGGTACTTTCTTGCAGCCTGTGGCTTCCTGTTAGTGCTTTCGCCTCCCATCCTAAGTTTTAAGGATGTTCTCATTCTAGGAACAGGAGCACAAAAATGATCAGAAGCATTGTAGTCAGGAACAGAGCCAAGGGTCAGAAACAGCATTAGAACAACAGGTACCAGCAGTGTTGTATCTATATGGGGTGCAGACGCAGCATACGCTTCTGGGCTCTAGAGCCTGAAAGGAGCCAAAGGCCCGTCTGCCATATAAGAAGAAACCAATATTATAAATGGCACAAGGTAGATAGGGGCCTTTTTTATAGACTTTCTACTGGCCCAGGAGCTTTATGGTACTCTTCTGGTGTACTAGGCAGACAGTCCAAGGGTCAGGGCAGGAGCACAATCAGGAACAAAGTCAAGGTCATGATCAGAATCAGTTTGAAGAGACTAATGTAATAACATAAATACTCTAACAAGAACCAAGCGAAGATGAAGCTTGATCAGGAGCTGACGGATTGAAAGCTTACTACCCTATAGATAAGCTGCCATGGCTACTTAGCCAGCAGGGATAGGAGAAGAGCTGTGACTTGGTACAGGAAGAACATGTCCAGAATCAGGACCAAGAGAAAAAGCACACTGTTGCTTAGCACTGGGATGTAGCAATAGCTTCAGTCAAAGCCTCTTGCCGGAAAGCAGTGCTGTAACTAAGTGAGATGTCTATGATACATTGATGTGTTATATATTATATATATGATGTGTGATGTTATAAAGTAATTATATATAAATATGGTGTTCGTACTGTGAGAAGGTGACAGGTAGAGTTGCCGAGGGAAGGTATTTTTCCCCTAGGGTACTGTCGTATGTGGCTCTAGGAAGTATATGGAGCAACGTGTGTCACCGAGAGGCCTGGGCTCGGTGAAGGAAGGCCGACAGTTTAGGTGTCAGTAACACTATGTTACTGACACAGTGTTAGTATAACGGTTCCAGTCCGTTTAGTCTGGGTCGGCTTTTCCTGGAGTGGTCAAAGAGCAGGGTGGGTGGCCACTCCCACACACCAGGTGAGGCTGGTATTAGGCCTATAAAGCCTGAGCCTGCAGGCTTGTGTTTGTCTTTTGTGTGGACCACTGCTGCTAAGTGGGAAACCACGCTGGGATCTACTACCTGTGCAAAGACAGAAAGGAATCCTCTGTTTAGGTAGAGCTCAGCCGAGCAAGCATATTTTTTAGTGTCTTGTTGAACCTCTCAACAAGTCCATCTGTCTGTGGGTGGTATACAGATGTACGCAAGTGCTTGATACGGAACAGTTTACATAACTCCTTCATGACCTTTGACATAAAGGGAGTTCCTTGGTCCGTAAGGATTTCCTTTGGTATACCGGTGCGGGAAAACATCTGAAATAGTTCCTTTGCAATACCTTTGGACGAGGTATTTCGCAAAGGAACCGCCTCTGGGTAACGTGTGGCGTAATCTAACACCACCAATATATATTGATGACCCCTGGCGGACTTTACTAGGGGCCCGACCAGATCCATTGCCACCCTCTCAAATGGGACCTCTATGATGGGTAACGGTACGAGGGGACGAGGGGACTTCGATAATGCGGCATCAGAGCTGTTAACTGACACTCTGGGCAGGACTCACAGTACCGTTTCACCTCAACATGGCTCCTGGCCAAAAAAAACCTTGGCGGATGCGCTCCTTAGTTTTTTCGATTCCTAAGTGACCCCCTAGCACGTGCTTGTGGGCAAGGTCTAAGACCATTCGGCGATAAGGCTGGGGTACCACCAGCTGTTCAACAACCTCCCCCCGCACTTTGTCGACCTGATATAGCAGCTCTTGGTTAACTGCCATGTGTGGGAACTCTGTATCAGCCCCTGGTTATTGGGGCTCCCCATTCACCACCTTAACATTTTCCCTGGCCCTCACTAAGGTGGGATCTCTAAGCTGCGCGGTTCCAAAATTATCACGGGAGACCTCCAGGTCAGGCATAGCAGCTGCCTCTTCCTGGTCCTCCATATCACCTGCAAGCACTTCTAGGGGAGAGCTGTCACCAATCTCTGTGGTCACCCCTACTACCTGAGCTGAAGCATCGGGGTCAAATGGTTCTGGGTAAGTTGTAGACACATCAACATTATTATTAACCTTAGACGCTACCCGGTTCTGCCATAAGTCCCAAAATAGGGGGAAGTCTCTCCCGAGGATCACTGTGTGCATCAGGGATCTCACCACTCCCACTTCATGGGAGGCAAGTCCACAAGGAGTCTCCAACTTTACTACCGCGGTAGTGTAGTCCTTGGTGTCCCCGTGAATGCATAGAACCCCTATCACATGTCCAGTGAGGGACATGGGGTCAACCAAGCTGGCGTGCACCAGTGTGACCAGGCTCCCTGAGTCCAGGAGTGCCGTTACCGGGTAGCCATTGACCTTAATGTTACACAGGTGCTGATCAGTCTCTGACGCAGTCTCTGCGGAACACACGGGCCGTGCAAACAATGACCTCCTCCGAGCTGAGTCACACTCCATGGGCTCGGTGGTAAGGGGACAGTTTGTAGCCATATGTCCAGGCCCATGACACCGCCAACACAGGATGCGGCCCCGGTCTCTCTGAGACTCTGCTCTAGCCCGGACCATCCAGCTGGGACCTTTCCTTTCCTCCAGAGAGTCCCCCTCTGAGCCACCTCCCTTTGGGACACTTCTTCCCCCCCTTATATATGGGACAGTCTTACCGGATACTCCGGACGATTTTCTGTTCCCGGGGTTGGGGTGTCCAGGAGATACAGCCTGTAACAAGTCCTCCGTAGCTTTGTACCTCTCCACGAGGTTTACGAGGTGCTCCGCATCCTTGGGGTCACCTTGTCCGACCCAGCGCTGGATCTCTGAGGGAAGACAGCGGATGAACTTGTCCAAAACGACCTTCTCTACCATCTGCGCAGGCGTAGACTCCTCTGGCTGTAGCCACTTTTTCACCAGATGGATCAGGTCGTACATCTGGGACCGTGCTGGTAGGTGGTTGGAATAAGTCCAATTATGCACCCGTCGGGCCCGCACGTTGGCATTCACCCGCAAGCGAGCTAGGATCTCGGCCTTTAGTTTAGCATAGTCCCGAGCGTCCTGCTTGCTGAGGTCGAAGTACGCTTTTTGTGGCTCCCCAGTTAGAAAGGGCGCCACTACCTCAGCCATGAGCCCCTGGTAGCTTCTCCCGCTCTGCCAGCCTTTCAAAAACCATGAGATATGCCTCAACATCGTCTGTGAGTGTCATCTTCTGCATGGACGACTGTACCGCAGCACGAGCGGCGGGAGCTGAACTTGGCGACCTCTGTACACTTTGCGCCACCGCCTGGCGTTGCTCTTGGTGCTGTTTGTTGATATGCTGCTGCTCCTGATGGGCGTGTTGGTTAGCCTCTATCAACAGGGCATTGGTTTCTGCCTGGGCTCTCATAGCTTCATCGTGCACCTTTTGTTGATTCGCCGTCATTAGTTGGAGGCTACTGTTAGCCTGGATCAGCTGCTTCAGGAGCTCGTCCATCTTGGCCGTCTCTGCTTGTTGCACTGCTGCAGCTTTAACCCAGGACATAAGCTCACAGTCCTCTCCAGACACTTTTCAGGGTTTGTTGCCCTTAGCAACAGGTTTTATGCTACTGCAGTCAATGGCCTTTTAAACGCGTGTATGTCTCTTTAAGTCTGTATGCCCGCATCCGAGACACCATAGGAAATCCTTACGGACCAAGGAACTCCCTTTATGTCAAAGGTCATGAAGGAGTTATGTAAACTGTTCCGTATCAAGCACTTGCGTACATCTGTATACCACCCACAGACAGATGGACTTTTTGAGAGGTTCAACAAGACACTAAAAATATGCTTAAGAGGGTGGTCAGTAAGGATGGGAAAGACTGGGACTGTCTGCTGCCATATTTAATTTTTTTCTGTGCGTGAAGTCCCAATTCGTCAACGGGATTCTCTCCATTTGAGTTGGTCTATGGTAGACGTCCACGGGGCCTCCTGGATATAGCCAAGAACTTGTGGGCACGAGTCCACCCCTTACAGAAGTGTTATTGACACATCTCCCAAATGCAGGACCGAATTGCTGTGGCCATGCCCATTGTGGGGGAACATCTACACGGGCACAAGAAGCCCAAAGCGGGGTCTATAACAAGTCCACCAAGTGAGGAAACTTCAACCCCGGGGATCGGGTATTAGTGCTGGTCCCCACGCTAGAAAGTAGGTTCCTTGCAAAGTGGCAGGGGCCTTATGAAAAAAATTAAAAGGTTGGGAGGTAATTATAAAGTGTCCCAGCCCGGTAGACGTAAACCCGAACAGCTATACAATGTAAATCTAATTAAGCCATGGAAGGACAGAGAGAACCTGGTGGCAGTTAGCACCCCCTGTAGTGTCATTCCAGAGGTCTGTGTGTCAGAATCCCTGTCCAAGTCCCAAAAACAGGAGGCCAGGGAGTTTGTACAGCGCAATTCAGATGTATTTTCAGAGCTGCCAGGGCGTACTAATGTCATCAAACATGACATTGTAACAGAGCCAGGGGTAAAAGTTAATTTGAAGCCGTACCGGGTCCCTGAAGCTCGCAGATGAGCTATATCCGAGGAAGTCCAGAAGTGAGTGGTCCAGCCCAATTGTGCTGAAACCAAAACCCGATGGCATGATACACTTCTGCAATGACTTCCGGAAGCTCAACGAAGTGTCAAAATTTGACACCTACCCAATGCCTAGGGTAGATGAGTTAATTGAAAGGGTGGTCATGCCAGAATACTTCTCCACCCTAGACCAAACTAAAGGCTACTGGCAGGTTCCCCTTAAATGATCGGGCCCAAAAAAGACAGCCTTTGCCACACCCGGGCGGCCTGTACCAGTATAACTGCTTACCGTTTGGTTTGCATGGGGCTCCGGCAACCTTCCAACGGTTGATGGATATTGTCCTCAAGCCCCATCGTCGGTATGCGTCCGCGTATTTAGATGACATCATTATATTTAGTGAGGACTGGGACAGCCATCTACCCAAGGTGCAGGGCGTGCTTAATTCCCCGAGAACAGCGGGGACTAACAGCAAATCCAAAAAAGTGAGCCCTAGTTTTGGAAGAAGCCCGCTATTTTGGGTAGTGATCGAAGGGTATCATAAAACCCCAAATCAATAAGTGCAAGCTATTCATGAATGGCCACAGCCCACAACAAAAAGGCAGGTGAGGGCTTTTCTAGGTATTGTGGGGTACTACCGGAGATTTATCCAGAACTTCACTAGTATAGCAGCACCTCTAACGGATCTGACACGACACAGTAAGTCCGTTAGGGTCACTTGGAACTCCAAGGCAGAGAGGGCGTTCCAAGTGTTAAAGCTGGCTCTCTGTGACACGCCAGTACTGGTAACTCCTAACTTTAAAAAGGAGTTCATCGTGCAGACGGATGCGTCCGATGTGGGACTGGGTGCAGTGCTTTCCCAGGAGATAGATGGAGAGGAGCACCCTGTCACCTACCTAAGTTGGAAGCTCACCCCTGCTGAGAAAAACTATAGCATTGTAGAGCGAAGTGTTTGGCCATTAAGTGGGCCCTCGAGTCCCTTAAAATATTATTTGTTGGGCCGAACACTTCCTTTTAATCACAGATCTTTCTCCATTAACTTGGATGTGTCAGGCGAAGGAGAAAGATGCTAGAGTCACAGGTGGTTCCTAACCTTGAAAAACTTCAAGTTCACAGTGGAGCACAGAGCAGGGAGGCTACAGGGTAACGCTGACGCTCTTTCCCGAACACACTGTATGGTGGCCAAATGTGTCCGACCCCACAGGCTCGAACAGAGGGGGAGGGTATGTGAGAAGGTGACAGGTAGAGTTGCCGAGGGAAGGTATTTTTCCCCTAGGGTACTGTCGTATGTGGCTCTAGGAAGTATATGGAGCAACGTGTGTCACCGAGAGTCCTGGGCTCGGTGAAGGAAGGCCGACAGTTTAGGGTCAGTAACACTATGTTACTGACACAGTGTTAAATATAACGGTTCCAGTCCGTTTAGTCTGGGTCGGCTTTTCCTGGAGTGGTCAAAGAGCCCTGTGCCACTCCCGCCTGTCAGAACTGTTGCATTCCAAGATGGAGTAGCCGGGCTATGCGGTTGCAGCATCGCAGTTGGTAAATATCTTTTGTATGTTCCTGCCACCTACTATGGATTGGCCAACACAACTTAAACGCAAGTAACGGGATGTTACAGATGTGGTCTTATAAATTTAAAGGGACTGTCAATAAATGTTGGTAACCTTTTGCAACATTTGAATCTGCTTGTTGTTTTTTGGGAGTACTGAATTGAAGGTTGAGGAGCCTTCACACAGCAGAGACTATTAGGTGGTGCATACATTTTGGATTCTGCTACAGCATTTAAGGAATCAAATGAATATATTGTCAAGCACCTAGCTCCAATCTGCGGCATGTTGGAGGGCTTAGAAGGTAACGTTTTTTTATCCACATGATACCTCAAAAATTGAATGCAGTGTGGGATGAGTATATGATGACTCCTGTACCACAACGAGCCACTTGTTTTGCCAGTTGTCGCAATCTGAGAAGGAAAGAATACTGGAACTGACAGTCCTTGGTTTATCACCCTGGTAGATTGCTATGTGACTAGACCAAGTTGTCAGCACTGTTAGGAATCATCCTCTTGTTTCTATCCTCCATATTGTATCTGCCTTCCATTTTGTGTATTCACTTATATAAAGGCATATTAGCCTACAATATTAGAAGGGTAAAGTGTGAGATATCTCCTATTATACTTTGGAATTGTGCAGGACATTACGAATTCTCTCTTATCTATATGGGGGCCCCAGAGAAACAAAGAAAGACATGTCCAGTGTTTCATACTAATGTGAAGCCCCTTAAGAAAAAGGACATAATGTCTAATAAATTCTCCAAAATGTGGGCGCTTCAAGACAATGTCTAGGTTTATGAAAAGAAGTAGTATAGTTTGTTATCTTGTCTATTATTTTTAAGATAAGACTAATTGGTATACTTCACAAATTTTATGTTCTTCTATACCTTGTATGACACTAATTGAAAACTACTAATTTATGATCTCTGTGCATGAAGCCAGAAAAAAGGTTATAAACTCAATGCATTGGTGGGCTAAAATAACTGGCAGAACTCATTCTAGACATAAAACTGTGTGTATGTGTGTTTGTTGTGTTCCATTCAGGCATTGAATATACAGCAATTTGGAGCTCATACAACATATACGGGAACTATTGAATTTCCCTATCAAACCTGGCACCCAACGTGGGGCTCAAAGGAAAGGAAGATGATCTGCTGACCACCCGGACCCAGAGCTGGGACTTAGGGAGCTCGTTGTGAACCACAGATCTACAAACAAGTCAGCGTGGACAGGTGAGAGCCCTTTATCTTACCACTGATCTGTGCTTCTAGTGCTTTTGTTTTCCCGTCGAGTGTATAGTAAGCCTTTGTCTCTTTATTCGAAACCTTGAGCTTTTTGCAAGAACCTGATAAGAATGGTATGTTGTATGAGTGTGTCATACTATGAGCTAAATGGATAATTTGGCTGTAATTAGTTTTAAACTATTGGTGTTTCCTGTATATTGTGCTTCTCATTTGGATTTGTGGAAATTGACTAGTCACATAAACAGGGAGTAGGAAACCTGGAACCCCCTAACTGATCTTAAAAAGTTTCTTTCTTGATAAGACACAGTGTATTAGAGCATTGAGGAAGTCTTAACGGATAGAGAGAAATAAGTAATAAGACAGAAGGGGGGGGGGGAGGTTTAAGCATATGGCTGCTTAAACAGCATATTGCAGGAATTCTGAATATGGGAAGCACACAGGCTAAACAGGCCACCATTTAGTTTACAGCCCGTGAAATAGTAAAAGAGTAGCGGCAGGACAGAAGGAGCTGTTGCAACTGGTTGAGTAAAATTGTTACAAAAGCATGATGTGGTAAATACTGATTGCTGGATAGGTAATTATTGCGAGAGACTTTGCTCCCAATATGGGGGCTGGGTTAAGGATCACAAGCTTAGTGTCATGTTGGATAGTTGGGTGAGGGTAAGTAAAGAGATAGAACGAGAGGGTTACAGACTAAGAACATAAGGGGTTATGTATTATGCTCTCCCTGAAAAAAATCCATTCCCTATGCAGGGAATAGTTTACCGTCCGCTCCAAGTACCTGAGGCTGACTTGTACAAGATGTGGCAGAAAAATTCCTGATTGGCGAGAGAATTGTTTTAATTGTGGAGCTCCCGTCCCAGATCACAACAGGGATAATTCTGTAATTACCAAAAAACTGTGTTTATTCCTGGGGTAGCTTCTCCACAGCCCACAAGAGAGGAAGGGACAAGAGAGAGTGCTGCACAAGGCAGATATTGTACACCCCCCCATCGCTCTGTATTCAGACAGGCTGCGTGTACAAACCTGACTTACTGCAGATTATAAGCCTGGTCCCTCTGAGCAAAACCAGGTTTATCTCACAAATTGCCAGACCCCTGTCCACCAGACCAATGGCTTTTTACCGCCATATGGTGCAGATTCAAGTTCACTTATAATGCAGCCTGGTGTGATCTGCCCCCCTTATAGCAACTAAAAGCTGGGGAAGTATGGGTAAAGTGATAATGGATGCAATAAGAAATGAAAATGACATGACACTGCCAGCAGAGCAGAAAAACTGTCCAGAGTGGTAGGGATTCTCTGCCAGGGCTCAGTGATTGGGCTAGGGAGGAAACTGAGGAGACATCTTAGCCCTCTCTGATTTGACCAGGAATAGGGTGTGTTGTTGAAAGTTTTATGCTATGCTGCAGCAAAAGATGGAGTGATTTGCGATATAAAGACATGGGGATTGATATTGCTGCTTCAATACTCCTTATGGTTACGGCTTTTGATGAGGGACTTAAACAGCCCCCGCAGTCTAGATGTTATAAGCTGCCAAAGGCGCCTTGAGTTAGATCTCAGGTCTGAAAAGGAAAGGAAAGTGTTGCTTGCTCCATTTAGCAAAGACTCTGGCCAGGGAAATTATAACAGAGGACTGGGGGCAACCAAAACACAATTCAATGTCATTTTGCAAAAAACCTGGGCATTTAAGAGAATTGCAGATCTTTTCTGGCTGCCAACCCCCTTGCTCAGGACCACTGATCAAGGTGACAACGCTCCTCAATGATGAGCTGGCACCCTGTACCAGTCTCTCCTATAAAAGTCTTCAGAGAAGGTGTGGCAATATACATGAATGGGGAGGTGATGGGAAAAGAAATTCCTTTCCTATTGAATACAGGGGCAGCCATATCAGTCATTCAGGGATGCCACATAACGTCTGATTTGAGGACTGAGAAAGCACAAATCCTGTGTAGACTAGGTGGAAAAAAAGAATAAACTTTACATGAAACAGCACCGCTTAATTTAAAGTTCAAAGGACAAAATGTTGTCACTAAATTGCTTGTCAGTAATGATATACCCACTTTCTCTTGTTAGGTAATGATGTGTTACAAATGCTTGGTGGCAGTATAAATTTGAACCTAGCTCGGTGAAGTACAGTAGAACATCAGCTACTACCACTGATAAATTTTGCATACTGGCTGCTTTGTTGTCTGGAACCACTTTCTGTTTTTGTGTTAACAGAGGGGAATCCATCTACTTTCCAAGGTACCTGATTAAGTTGTGGGCGCGGGTCAAAAACAGATATTGGTAGGCTGCAAGTAGCTCTCCGATTGGTACACTTTAAAACCAGGTTGTACTCCTACTAGGATCATGACAATATTCCTCTCAGTATTCCACAAGAAGATGCTATTGTCAGCAAAATTGATGAGTTATTGAAGCTCAAAGCCATAAAGGAAACAACATCTCCAGCTAATACTCCATTGTTTCCAATCAAAAAGAAAACGGCAAAGGGTACACCTGATACCTATCGTTTGGTTCATGATTTAAGGGAAATCAATAAGGTCACTGTATTCGACACACCCCTGGTCGCCAATCCAAACACAATTTTGGCGCAGGGTGCCAACCAAACAGCTGCCTACTTTACTCTGATTGATTGGCTAATGCCTTTTTCAGTGTTTCCATCTGCACCCTGACTGCAAATATTTGTTCTGCATTCACATTCAAAAATAGGCAGTTAAATGGACAGTTTGCACAGGGGCGCACAACTCCTAGCATGTACACACAAGCATTGCAGTCAGTCCTGAATTCATGCGGATCAACCACTAGGTTGTCATAATTCTGCAGTATTGTCCAATGATTTATTGTTGTGTGCAGGACAACTTTGCCATCTGCCAACATGCTACAATCAGTCTGCTACATTTCTAGACCGGACAGTGCTGCAAGGCCTCGCGTGAGAAATTGCAATTTTGCAAAACACAGGTTGTGTTCTTGGGTCACTGTCTGTCACAAGGTACAAAACATTTGACTGAGGAAAGGAAAACTGCTATACAAGCTTTGCTTTACAAGCTGTTCCAAACACACTACAGAAATTGAGAAACTTTCCTTGGCCTAATCTCATTACTGTAGCCTTGGCTTAAAGTCTGCCTCCATTTTAATGGAACCTTGTATGCCTGTCTTTCTTTACTGTTCCTTTTTCTCTTTCTCCACAGGCTATGACAAACTTCCTCTCTTTGAAGCTTGCATCCTCTCCAATCCAGCCCCTTGGAACACCAAACTACTCTTTGCCTTTTCTCTCATCTGCACTGAGACTATGGGTCATGAAACAGTTGTCTCACACAACAACACGGTGGGAGGCCCAGACCTTTGGGATACTTCTCCATACGTCTGGCACTAAGCACGAGGTGCCCCCTCATGTGTCAGGGCCGTAGCTGCAGTGCAGGCACTTGTAGAAAAATCCTCAGAAATCACTTGACATATCCCTTGACTGTCCTCACACTCTGACATTCAAGCATTCTGACACAGGTACAGCCAAAACACCTCTCCCTTGCTGGACACATTAAGTATGCAATGTGCCCTATTGATGGCCACCAAACATCACATTCAAAGGTGCACTCATTTGAATCAGCTACTCTACTGCTCATAGATTACATGGATTCAAATGGGGAGGCGGGAAGAAAGTTCTATTTGTAAAATCCTTAAGTGACACAGAATTTCCATGATGCCACACATGAACATGATTGTATATCTTTAATGCCAACAAGAAAACAGTAGGATTTGAATTGTTGATTGAAACACCTTGGCTAATCCTGATTTTGAAGTTATTTGTAGATGGGCTCAGATTGCAAGAAGATGATGGACAGTTCAATACTGATATTCTGTGGTCAACAACATGACACAATCTTGGCGAAGCGCTTCCACCTCATGTCTCTGCGCAAGAGGCGGAGCTTCGAGCACTCTCTGAAGCATGTAGAGTGGCGAAGGGTAAGACTGCTAATATATTACACAGACTCTTGATACGTTTTGGCTTCGCACACGCCTATGGTCCCATTTTGGGAGAGCAAGAGTTTCCTGACCTCTTCTGGACAACCATCAGAATGGTGCAGCAGTAAGGAGTTATGGGACTCTTCTATTACCAGAATGTGTGGCTATAATCAGGTAAACGGCTCATACAGACACAAAACACCTCGAAAACTAAAGGGGAAATGCTTCTGCTGATAGTGTGGCCAAAAAAGAGCAGCTCTGAAACCATGGAAGAAACGAAGAAAGAGAAGAAGAAGACGACGACGTGAAAGAGTTCAAATGCTTTGCAATCAAAGACCTGGAGGTGTTTGTCTTAAAGACTTTGTATACCAGGCTACCGCAGAAGGAAAGGAGAAATGGACTGAATGGGAGCTTAAAGAGAAAGATGGCATATGGTGGGAATACCAGACCTGCCTGCCACGAGCCCTGTTCCCGTGATGGCGCAAGCGGTCCATGGAAAAAACACATCTATCAAAAGGAGCCATGATTGCCTCATTTGACAAAACTATGGATAAGTCAAGATTCAGACTGCTGCTGCAGAGACTCGTATCAAGGTTGTATGATTTGTGCCATGAACAATCCAGGACAGGACTGTAAGAACACCCGAAAGCATATGCCTAGTCACTCTATCCTTTTCACAGAGTTCAGCTAGATTAATTCACTTCCTCCGTGGGCAAGTATGAATATGTGCTTGTATGTGTTGATCTCTTTTCAGATGGCCGTGAAGCATTTCCTGTAACGAAAGCCACTGCGCAGGTAACAGCAAAGAAACTTCTGAGTGAGGTTGTGTGCAGGTATGGAGTACGGAGGTAATGAATCAGACAACGGTACCATTTCACAGGCGAAGTTAGCAAAAAATTATGTCAGCCCTAGGAGATAACATAGCGTACCACACGCCTTATATCCCAGAAGCAGTGGTCAAAATAGTGTGACTAAATGGAACATTAAAATTAAAGATCATAAAGCCATGGAGTGAGACAGGGAAAGCCCTGACAGAGTGTCCTTCCCTCTAGCCTTGTTCTCGGTAAGGTACGTGCCAACAAAGTGACAGGCTTGTCTCCATATGAGATACTATTTGGAAGTGTCCCCAGAGTAGGGTTACACTTCCCCCAGCAGATGCAACTCCTAGCATGAGCACATAACCTCCTTTGTGCAGTCGCCTAAGTAAAGGTTAAACGTGACACATGATCAAGTGTAATTCTTCATTCCAGACCCGAATTCCCTAGAGGGAAACGCACACACTTGAGCCAGGAGACTGGGTGGTGATAAATAGACACGTGAGAAAAAGGCTTTGGAGCCAAGGTTCGACGGTCCCTTCAAGTACTGCTGACACAAGCACTCTCAGGAGAAACTCGAAGGAAAAGCAGAATTGGATCCATGCTTCCCACTGCCGAAAGTGTCTACACCCAAAAGAAGATGACTCTCCTGATGTGCTGCTGCAGCTGATTCTGACCAAGAGGAACTACTTAACAAAACTTAATAAGAAATGGGGGACATTAAGTTCATAAAACACCACATAATTCTAAATGAAGGACTAACCGTATTATATTGTTGGATATGTACACACAGCCCCGTGTCAGCCTCCTCTAGGCCCTATATGGCTGTTCCATTGACTCAAGAGGAAATGTTTGATGTATGTGTCAAGGAAGATACCATTCATATTTCATGAATGACCACACACTCTAAACAAGTTAACAATCGTGTTCCCATACCAATTGTAGGTTGGGTGTCCGTACCATGGTGGAAGGCCAATGTAGTCTAAACACAGGAGTACACGATAATGGCTTCAAGGGGGTACTTGGGTTCCAGGACACTCAAAAGAAGTCTGCCCTTAGGAGAAGTTCCTAGTAAAGGTATCCAAATTAGCTTTGGGAGGGAAACTTCAGCAAGCTGGAAGCTGCTTCCATATCATGGAATCCTGCATTATTAGAAAGGGGTTAATACCAATGCTTATTGGGAATGGCGATTCCTTTCCTTCTGCAAGGGACAAGGGGAAAAAATGATCATGTCTCACATAGCTGTTTTTTTTTAGTACAGTATGTCCTAATTATGATCAGTCTGCACATCCTACACACCTATCTTAATAATTGTGCTACCTCAATAGGATATTGTAAACCCAAGGGAAGAAGAAAATGGTGTTTAGGGTCAATGGTACACGATTAGTACAACTATGCACATCAATAAGCAGGGGACATTCACACTTGTGAGAAAATGCCACGTAGTGTTTATTGGGTTTGTGCGTAACCAATGCTTATAAATGGTTACCTGTGGCAAGTAATGGTTCCTGATACTATAGGCAGGATCTGACCCAGCCACAGAAATCATGTCAATGATAAAATCCTGTAACAGTATCCCATACCATACTTAGTTAAGACGTAGCAAGCAGATAACAAAACCTCGTAGAAAATGGCAGGCCACATGTGGTAGAGATGGGTGTTGGGAATAAAATAGCCAGTACTATCTTTAGATGGCCAATGGGGATGCAGATATGGATAAATTAGTAGAAGCCCACTGTACTATCTAGATGATAGATATAGTCATACTGGAAGTGGTAATTGCTACCAAACTACATAAGAGGCAATTAATTATAGCAACAAATCCAACATGCTATAGTTTTAGATTATCTTACTTCCTTTTTGGCGGAATGTGCCATTGTTGGATCGAATGTGTTGTCACTACATTGACCCCTGATGGGAACCTGACAAGTCCGCATGCAGTTAGACCAGGTATAAGATTTCAGGGAGAAATGGTTAAAAGAACAATCAGATGAACGACAATGACACATGGTGGAGTAGCACTTTTTCATTCTTAAATCCAGCAAACTGGTTAAAGGGGAAATAGGAGGGTGGCTGATGGGAATATTACAACCTATAGTAACAAGATTATAATAATAATCTTTTGCTTATATTGTTTATTTAAACTAATACAATGTATGTGTAAAGGGATGAGCAGATCAAACTTGAGAGACCAGAATAAAGGTATTGAGAAAAGGGGTTTAAATAAATATCAGAAGCACATGCAGGGAATCTGGTGAAGGTCTAGGCAAGTCCACAGTTGACATTTAGGTCACCTGATAAAAACCTGATAGTTTGTGGGGTTTTCTGTATTAAACCATCTCAAAATGGGGAATGTTGGGAATCATCCTCTTGTTTCTATCCTCCATCTTGTATTCTCCCCTTCCATTTTGGTATTCACTTATAAAAGGCATATTAGCCCAACAATTAATTAGAAGGGTTAAGTAAAGAGAATATCTCCTATTATACTTGGAAGTGCAGACATTACGATTTCTCTCTTTTTTCTATATGGGGCCCCCAGAGAAACAAAGAAAGACATGTCCAGTGTTTCATATCTCATGTGAGCCCCTTAAGAAAGACATAAATATCTAATAAATCTCTCACTGTGGGCGCCTTCCCAAGACAATGTCTAGGTTTATGAAAAGAAGAAAGTATAGTTTGTTATCTTGTCTATTATTTTTAAGATAAGTCTAATTGGTATACTTCACAAATTTGATGTTCTTCTATACCTTGTATGACACTAATTGAAAACTACTAATTTATGATCTCTGGGCATGAAGCCAGAAAAAAGGTTTATAACTCAATGCATTGGAAATAAACTGGCAGAACTCATTCAGACATACAACTGTGTGTATGTGTGTTTGTTGTGTTCCATTCAGGCCTGAATATACACCAATTTGGAGCTCATACAACATATACGGGAACTATTGAATTTCCCTATCAGCACTGTTTAATTTTGCATGTCCTTGTGGTTGGAAGAACAATAAGGACACGTTTACATGGCACAGGACAAATACCGGCCGGTTTGCCGGCAGATATTTGTCCTGTTTTGCGCCCGTCCCCACGGCCGCGGGGGACGACGACGGCTTTTCTTCGCGATGAGCGGAGAAGAGCCCTCCCCCCTCCTATTGAGAAGCACATATTCTGTCTGAAAACCGGACGGAAGATGGTGCTTCTCCAATGTTTTGCCGCTGGACCGCCGGCGGCAAAACCGCCAGGCGGAAAAACCCGTACAGTGGGGACTGCTGCACGGGTTTTCCATAGAGCACAGTTGTGCTCATTTTCGGCCGGTTTTTCAGGCGGTCTGAAAAACCGCAAACCGGCTGACAAACCGGCCGAAAACCCATGCCGTGGAGACATGCCCTAACAAATCTTTGCATGGACAGAGCATCTGATTGCATAGGTGTAACTTTAGCAATAGCAGAAGCTATGGGGCCCATTGGTTTAAGAAGCCCACTTAGGTTTCAGAAAATGTTCCTTTTTTATAGGGAATAACAAGTTTGTGGCTTTTTGCGCTCTATCAATACTACATTGGTCCTCTCATATATGGCAGTATTATGCTGTTAATTATTGCTAATTATGTTGCTGGTTTCCTGGTATTAGGGGCCCGTCTAATTTTGCCGTGGGTCCCTATAAATTCTAATTACACCCCTTTCTAATTAAATGAATAGAACCTAGTAATTCATACTGTAAATGAATGTCACACCCAACCCTACGGCGGCAAACAGTGTTCCAATGATGTCACTCTGACTCTGAAAGGCTATCATGGTGCGCAGCAAAATGGCAATGGAGGCTGGACTGGAGGCCTATCCTCTTTAGCGATCGGTCATGTTTTTGTCTCAGATACAATGATAGATGAAGATTGGTCTGGAGACCACATGAAACATGCCATGAAGAGGCTTTTGCAACCTACCGCTGGGAGTAGAATGTGAGGTGGAATAATGTACAGTAGCAGATTCCCTCTAGTCTGCATTTCAGGCACACTAACAGCACTGTGTTACATTGATTTGGTCATGGAACGAGTGGTATGGGTATTTCTCCAGAGTGCCCAGAAGCTGTCTATCAATATGATAATACCAGCCCACATGTTGTTTGTGCTACTATGAGCAGCATATGTGGCCTAACTATGCTACCATGGCATGCAGTATCTCCAGAGTTGTCTCCCATTAAGCACATATAGGATAAAATTAATCAGCAGTTGCAAAAGCAACTGCCAGCAGTGCCTAATTGCATTCAGCATGGTACAACAATCCTTAGACAACCATAATAACTTAATTTATAGTATGCCAAAGAGTGTAAGTGCGTGCATTTCTTATTACTAAACAAATTGAGATGTTTAAAATATTTCACTTCCATTGGTTATCATTTTGCATATCATTCACATGTGTATGAATCCCATGATTTTTATAATTCCAAGACTTTTACTTACTGGTGTTGCAATTTAAAGGGGTTTTGCCACGATGTAATGTTGATGTGGGATCCACCAAAATGGCTATTTAATCACTTTTCTAAATATATGTGATTACAAAAGGTGAAGCCTCTGAGAGCTACAGCATTGCTCAGTCCCCCTTAGTTACCTGAAAGTTTGCATTAGACACGACCAGGAGCTGATCTGGCCGCGCTTGCGTGAAACACTTCTTATCTGATGAAAGGGAAAATGAATGAGCTTTCAAGGGGCTGTGGTTTCTCCATTGTGCAGTGTATGAATCTGTCTGCTGTTTAGAGAATCCACTGTTGTAATGTTATTATTTGAGTTACATTTTGAGACGCTCCCTTACTCCTCACTCCTTGCTCACCCCCTCCCTCTCACCCCCGCAGCGTTCATGACTCAGCATGATTTGTTTATATTCTACTTTGTGCTGATAAGGAGGTAAGTAACTGGCGTCTTGGCAAAACCCCTTTAAATTTTAAGGAGTGTAAAATATTACTTCTCCCCCATGTTGCATAACAATAGCAAAACAAAATGTGAGCAATAGCAAATTTTGTATTTCTTGGTCGCCCTATAAGTTAAACTACATCATGAATACAAGAAAGAAAATAAAAGTGAAATGTAGAAACCTCTAAGCACTCAGTCAGGGACAGCCATCACTCACTTTTACAGTCAGGGACAAGTGTAGGTGACCACTATATGAGCATCAATATAAACAATATTATGGCTATATGTTCAAAATAAGCAATGATATCTAGTGATTCACAGGTGATTGGAGGTATTCACTTCCCTTTTCGTCTCCATCCGGTCCAGGCCACCATGATGACTTCTTCCAGCCACGACTCATCTCTGCAGAATTTGCCACACAGAAATCTCAGGCTCCTCACTTTACCAAGACCTTTCCTGCCTCTACACAAATTCCCCATTCCTCATACTGCCTCAAACAGTTATAGGTGCCTATTATGTTAATAGTGCCCCAGATTGCAATAACAGCAATGTACTACTATTTATTTTCTACACAGTAATAATGTTTCCTTTATTCTGCAAGTTAGTAATAATCTCCCTTCTTTCCCCATGATAATTATTTCTTTATCAGTAGTGCTCCCTCTGTACCCACTCTTAGTAATAATGTCTTTTCTGTGTTCCTTCTCAGTAATAATGCAATTTCTCTGCCTAAGTTAATAAAAATTCTCCTTCTGTGCTTACTGATCAGTAATAGTGTCTCCTTTACTGTAATAATGCTTCTGTCGACAAATTACTTGGGCTTTCAGAAAAAAATGTCCCAAATGCCTGCACAACACTGGCTTTAGAGGCCTGGGACCTGGCATTTCACTGGGAATCTTTCAGGTAGACCTGATGGCCCATCGGAGCCTACCTATATTTACAGAGACCACAGCTGGTGACTTGCTTATCCAGCATTAAGTACTTACTGTATATGTGATGGTCCATTGTACAAATCAAGTAGATCTACTGACTGTATCATGATGAACCTTATCTCTCTTTCAAGTGCATAGACTACATTCTCCCTGTATTTATTGGTTAGAGCAGATTTTGGCAAAATACTTTTGTCATATTGTATGTCCTTTGTATTCCCTGATTGAAGTGGCGCCCTAGGCGGTTGACTGCCTTCGCCTACCCGTCATCCCAACCCTGAGGATGCTTATCATTTGGGTAAAAGGCTCTCAAAAATATCTCGGCGTGTAATTTGTAATAATAATAGTAATCTTACATTCTGTCTGTATGATTCTGGGTTATTTAAGAATATGTGGCATTTACTTGGCTGTATGTAGAGCAACGCGTTTTACTACAACATAAATGCCAGTTAAGGCACCTCATCTCCTGACCTTAGAATGCAGGTTTTACCCAGAGCTTAGCTTATCAACTCATCTATTCTATGAGAGGTTTGTTGGGAGAGTTTATAAGTGGTGGTGGTTGTGGAGGATTGAGTTTCTACCTTTTGGTTTTTTCCCACCGCATTTTAAATAAAACAGGTTGATAATTTACAATGTTATGGATTTTTGCATTTCAACACTGACTGCATTTCAAGTGCTCGTCTATGAACATTGGAGTCTTTCAATAGAAAGAACCACCTCAGAGTTCTGTTTATTAGATTTTTTTCCCCTGATACACTACTTATATCTATGATTGCCAGCAATGCTAGATGAAAAAATCATGATGAACGGTGTTTTTGGAAGAGTAAAAGAAAAACAAAGGATGTGACTAGACTGACAAATTAAAAAGAAACCTGTCAGCTGTTTCATGCTGTCTAAACCACGGGCCGCATAAAATAGCCACAGGCTTCCTCATTGTGGTGCAGCGTGATTTACACCGAAACGCTATATTATTTTTAGGAGAAAACGTACTTTAAAATAGCTGGGCATGAGGAGAAGCATATCGGCTGCAGCAGAGGATTCCAGATATTTTTACTTGGATTTTTGCTGCATAAAAAGAATGATGTATGAATATACTCCAAGCTCAAGCAGGGTAGTCCGATGTGAATCGTCTATCGGTCCGCCGAAGCCTAAAAGGCTTGTCTCACCATGCAGTTTTAAAGAGCCACAAGCCTCTCCAGGGGTGGGTTGGGGATATTTTTAGTATTATCTAATTCATATATGTTAAAAAACTATTGTTTAACTCATTGATGCTCATTTGCCTTAGTACATTTGTAGTAATGCTTTTGCCCTTGCAGTAGTGGAAATAAATTTTCTTTGCACGGGCGGCCTGTGGACTTATAAATAGCAGTTAATATGAATTAACAGAGCCATAGTGTAAAGTATAGGAGATGGACAGAGCAGCAGCCTGTGATTAAATAAGAGGAGGAATTCAAATTACCTCACATAATTATTTGAAAAAATACACATTGATCAAGTTTACATAGCAGCTCCAATCACTTAGATATATCATTTACATAGCCTCCCCCCCATTGGAAAATGCAGCCCAATAAATTACTCCTTGCTCCCCCTTTTCTGCTTGAAATGACGTGGTGCCCTAGGCAGTCAATTGCCTTCACCTACCCATCTGTTACGGTTCCGGACGCGGAAGTGGATCCACTGGACCACCGCAAGCGATGGTGTAAGCCACGCCAGGGAACGGAATCTAAGTAGGTCCCAGTATTCACCAGAGCCCGCCGCAAAGCGGGATGGACTTGCTGCGGCGGGAGTCTACCAGGTCGTTACCCCTGACGTGACTTGCTTGCGGTGGCAGCCGAAGTATAGCGTGGTGCAAAATCGTCAGGCAGGCTCGTAGTCGGGGTCAGGCCGAGGTCAGGACAGGCAGCTATGGTTCGTGGTCGAGGACAGGCAGGCGGTCAGGGCAGGCGGCAAGAGATACGTGGTCAATAGACGGAAGCAAGGGTACGGCACACGGTAGATCAGGATGAGACAAAAGGAACGCTGTCACAATAGGCAAGGCACTAAGATCCGGCAGGGAGCGGGCGGAAGCGCCCAGGTGAAATAGAGGCAGTGCCCGGCAATTACCCAATTACCGGTGCACTGCCCCTTTAAATCTCACAGAGCCGGCACGCGCGCGCCTTAGATCACAGGGACGCGCGCGCCGGACAGCAGGAGACTGCGAGGAGACAGGAGCGCGGCCAGAGGGTAAGTGGTGACATGCCGGGGAACGAGTGCGCCCGCCGCCCGACACCCGGGCGGCGGCGGCACCCGTCCCAGGGACCGGGCAGAGCTGCGGCGGCGCCCGCAGGAGCGATCGCGGGCGCCGGACGCAACACCATCATCCCAACCCTGAGGATACTCATCATTTGGGTAAAATGGAGAACAGTAACAAAGAGCATCACTTACTGTGGAATACTTGTGCTTTCCTGCAGTAAACAGAATGCCAGTTGATTTGAATGGGTACTATGTAATGCCTAATTTTCCTGTGGCAATACAGGGAAGTATTATATTTACTGTCTGATTTTCCCACTTACAGCTAATTGCTGGAGGTCTTAACAGTTGGACACTCTGTGATCAACTTGTACTTTTCTTGCGCAGGGGCCCTTTTTTGTCCGTGACCATCATTTTAAATATCTATATAAACAAAAGGATTGTGGTGATAAGCAGGGGTCACAGAGGTCAGACTCACACTGATGTAACAGAGGTCAGACCATACTGTTCAAACATTGATGACCTATACTGATGATAGACCATTAATCCTAGGGTCTAGACTAGTGTTGATCGAACTGTTCTAGAAAAGTTAAGTTCTAGTAGAACATCTCAAATTTTTAAAACTCAAACCAAATCGAACATTTTACTGTTCGTTCGAGTAAAGTTCTAGTTCGACACCATTTTCAGTTAATTTTCAGTGGCTTTCTGCACTTTTGGCGGCCATCCAATAAGTGCAGAGCACGGAGAAGTGTCAAAAATGTCATGATGTGTAGGGCTCTCATTGGCTGTTAAAATTACATGACCATGTTATATATATTTCACTGTATTGCCTTGTGAACTCCATTTTCAGCTCGCTCTCTCTGTACTGTACAGACTGCTCTTAGTTACATTGCATTTTCCTTTCCATAGACATCAATAGTTAGGGAGTTTAATATTGCTGGCTGCATCATTCCCACACCCAGAAGCTGTTATTTGGCGACATTTGAAGGCTCACATAATGCCTAACTCTCATATACATGGATATATATTATACAGAGTGCTTGGATTTGCTAAATCATACTAAGTGCACAAAAGTTCAGTTTTTACAGTTTTGGAGGTTCAGTAATTGTATAACATAATGTCTCCAAATCTCCTATGTGTCAAAGGGGCTCTTGGGCCCCTTCAGGATGCAGGGCCCCGTAGCAGCCGCTAGGGCTGCACCTCCTATAGCTACGCCCCTGCTTGCAAGCTGTCCTTATCTTTTCAGTTAGCCATTGAAAGGAATTAAGTATTGTAGCCTCTCAATTTTTTTCTGTCACTCTTAGAGCCTAATAGACTGTAAGCTCTTGCAAGCAGGGCCGTCACACCTTGTGTCTCGTTTGTCAGTAGCTTTTTTATAATGTAATGTCTGGTTTGTCTGAGCTTATTCCCTCTATATTGTAAAGTGCTGCGGAATATGTTGGCGCTATATAAATAAAGATTATTATTATTATTAGAGCCAAATTTTCTTCACTAAGTTGTTCTACGTATCCAGTTTACTGTTATGGATGGTAATTCCAGCTTCTCCTCCCCTGTGTAGGTATGAAAATTGACCAGAACATCTTCTCCCATAGACTTTAATGGGGTTCGGAGTTTGAGTTAGTGTTCGAATAGAACTTCGATCCAAACTCACAAAAGTTCGAGGTTCTAATCGAAACAAGAACTTTTTACTGTTCGCTCAACACTAGTGTAGACACACAGGTTTTCGGCCACATGTTGCAGCGACCAAACCCTATATGTCCTCCAATAACCAGAACAAAAACAAGCAAGGCTGTTGGCGACTGAATGATCATTGTTGCCATTGGCTTGAGACATGTGTGTCGTCTCCAGTTAAAGTCGCAGAGAACATCTAATATTCGGTTTGGAGTGGTTATAAATGCCAGCTATCATCTTAAAAAGTCCTA
>JAODAL010029212.1:0-51997 GCA_025379985.1 Phyllomedusa bahiana | reverse complement strand
GATGTGTTTCTAAAAATCATTTTCAAATTTCAATTACAGTAAAAAACCCATTTTTTAAAACCCAAAAATGTAAAGCACTTCATCATGAATTTCACATCCCAGATTGTGGGAAGAATCGAAGAGATAAATATTTACTGTTAAATAATAAATAACATCAGATATTGTGAAATATTTGCTCCGCCTTTTATAAAGAGCTCGTTATAAACCACTATTATTAGTAGTTTGCACAGCACTGGTATGTTTTGTGGTGTTCTGTAGATATTGCTTTTATTTATATTCTTGCCTTTCACCAATGAATAGAAGTCTGGAATTCCTTTATCCCACCCACACAAGGTTTCATAAGAAAGCATTGACCTAGCAGTATCATTCTAGACTGTGGAATAAAAGTAATATACCCAGCAGAAACCACTGTACATAATAAAGAATACAAAATCAAAGATGGTTTGTTTGTGGTATATTCAGCTGTGAACATTTTGTCCTACATGTTTTGTATTCATGGTCACTGGTTACTCTTCTGTACTGACATGCATAGTTGTAGAAATGGTTGCCACAGGGGAAAAACTTGTTTTGCAGAACTCACGCTCTGTAGACAAAAATAAGGTATCAACTTCTTATATATAGAATTTGTTATGGAAGGTATCTATGGAAATAGCTAATCCTGTACTGTAAAGATATAAGCTATGCAGGCATTACATGCAATGGGAGAAAGTTTGATCTAGATGTTTCTAAAATCTTGAGTAAGGGAGGCAGTCCGGTAACTTGATTGATAAGTCTGCCATTTATCCAGTGTTAAACAGGAGACCCAACAGTGGACTTTATCCTGTGGGCTCACTGGTGATGTTGGTTCTTGGGGCCCACCAGCGCAATTGGTTCTTGGGGCCCACCAGCGCAGTATATTCTTGCGACCCAAGAGTTCAGTTGACTTTTGGGACCAAAGAGTTCAGTTGACTTTTGGGACCCAAGAGTACAGTTGACTTTTGGGACCCAAGAGTTCAGTTGACTCTTGAGGCCCACCTTACAGCTACTGTATCTGACTACACATAATTCTTGCACTCTGCTTGTCTCTTTTTTTGCCTTTCTTCCTAAAAAGTATCCCCATGCCTGGGGGACCCACCAGTGAGCCAGTCTGAGCCTGTACTCCTCTCATTAGGATATTTGGCACCGCTGCAGTAATAAACAAAGGAATGGTGGCTGGTCTCGGTGGTTGGCCTCAGCTGCTTCCTTGTCTCTATTTAGAATCCTTATGCAATTAGAGTGTAGTTTGCGATAGGCATCTACTCACTTCAAAAGGTGATGTAAAACCAAGGGAGGTACAAACTTCCAAGTTTAAAAATTTGCAGGGACACTAAGGTGTGTAAATACTAAATATTAAAATAAATACATTTCTGTATAGTTACATGTATGTTTACATAACATGTTACAGTAATGAAAAAAAAAAATAATGATCCATTTTTTTCCTAACACAGGGAATGGCAGACCCAATGATGATGCCAGCCATGCAAAACGGACATCCTCATTATAGGATGAACATGAATGGTATGCAGTCTCAGCCACATCCTCATCCTGCTAGAAGCTTGCCTTCTGTACCAATGATGCAATATGGAGTTGCTCATCCAGATGGAAATATTAGGGCATGAATGAGCATGCACCAGCATATGGCAAACCCTATGATGTACCCTGCACAAGCTCAATCCTATGTGGGAGCTCAGCAACTAATGGCTACAATGCATCTTCAAAAACTCAACACTCAGTACCAGGGACATCCAATGATGAGTAATACTGGACTTGTACAGGGATTTCCAGCTTACAAAATGGCACCAAATCACCACCAGAACATGCCAACCTTAAATGTGACAGATGCTGACCTCATTGATGAGGATGTATTGACCTCTTTGGTGCTGGAATTAGGTTTGGATAGAATTGAAGAGCTTCCTGAACTGTACTTGGGGCACAATGAGATGGATTTCATTTTGGACTTTGTAGGCAAGCAGCAAGTTAGCACAGTAACCTGTTGATGGACAGTATATTTATAGACTGCCATGGAACTCAACTGCACTGTATATGGCTTTCAGAGGTCCTAGTTTTAATAGCTCCCAACCCTCTGCCCTCAGATCTAAACAGAATGTGGTAAAATAAGGCTATTTGGAGTAGACTTTAATCATGAAAAATTCAGTTCTGATTTGATGGACATTGCTAATCACATATTAAAGGATCCAAGAAATGATATATGGAATAGAAATCACCATTTACCTGCAAACGTTGCAACAAACCATTGCCACTAGTTTAGGTTTATGTGCTTGCCTTGATCACCAGTACCTGTTCAATACAAAAGCAATTGTAATAGCTCTGTTTACATGTAATAATTCCACTGATTTATGTAACTGTACTGGCGATGGTTTACATTACCTTTGTTTGCACAATCAGTTTCCCAGTTTGTTTTTTTTCTTTTCTTTGTTAGAAATCGCTTCTGATTTGCACTAGATAACGAAATGCTTATTACTACTTGACTTTTTCCAGGACTAATTTATTAAGGTGGGTTTAACCCACTTTTAGAGCAGGTCTACACAGTGCAGTTTTTGATGTGTTTTTATTTTAGCCAGTAAGACATAGAGGTAAACTATTAAGGATAGACTTCTTCACTGCTTGTTTTAGGAAAGATGCATCTACAATTGTAATGAGTGAACCTGTTCTTAAAATAGTCATGACAAGTGTTTCAGACCAATTTTGAGCTCTTTGTAGCTAAGCCATTATAGACCGTTGATCTAAAAAAAGATCACTGTAAATTATCTGATACTGGGATCATTGGTTCATATTTATATAAAGCCAGCTATGTATTCTGTCTTTTTATTCAGGTATAAACCCAAGTGCAATGTCAGACAAATTTAGAGAATTTCCCATAAATGTTTGCACTGTATGGCTGGGTGGTAGTAGGTTTGTGGAGATATTATAAATGATTCCATTACAGGAAATGTAGTGTCTGTGATGTTCTACAGATACCATATAGGCTCTGCATCAGGGAGATAATCATAATTGTGGTAGTCACATTGTATGTTGTAAATAAAGGATGAAACTGCAATTGTGGAATTAAATATTAAGATTAAATTTGAAAAGTATAAACTTTTTTTCTAATGTTGTTTGGCCTCACTGAAATTCTGTTTTTCCTTAAAGGGACTTTCCCATGAAGACAGCCCTTGTCTATTGACTTTATTAGCGAATGTAGACATCATAGAGGGGAGTCTGTCGCTCACAACCTCCCTTTTATGAACACAATTAATAGGCTGTTCTGAAAGAGTGGCTAGTGCTGTGGCAGTTATGGCTGTCCCTGTATTACATGAAAGGGGAAAAATCTCTCCTTGAGGAGATGAACCTATAAATTGGTCAGTGTGAGGGTTTACTTGCCATTCAGACCTCACCAAATGTTTTGTATAAAGCAATGGCTTATGGGAAAAGAGCTGAGGAGCTCCACAGCGCACTCTATTGGATGTAGTTATCCTCAGTTCACATGTAGCTCGCAGGAACCTAGCAATGTGAAAGGGATTTGAGCCAAACAAGTTAAGTTCAACTACAGACAGCTGTTTCGGGATATTTGCCCCTCTTCAGTGCAGTGCAGAACTTACTGGTTGGCTGGGTGAGAGGCAAGCGTGGCTTCGAAAGGGGAAAAATCTCTCCTTGAGGAGAGGAACCAATAAATTGGTCGGTGTGTATTACATGGTCAGCCATTTATTTCAAATCCTAGCTAATCCCTGAAAGTTAGTTTAGCCAACTTTTATGTATGAAAATGTTGGGTCTCATTTATCAAAACTGTCTAACAGTAAGGGTGGGTTCACACTATGTTAATCGCTACATTGCAGGTATCTGGTGGGTTACCGTGAAAAAAGTCTTTTCAGCCCCATGGAGGATAATAGAGCAAACATAGACCTGAATAGGCTATGTTTGCTCTATGTCCCAACGGCATAGTAGATTACACTATTGAGTCCCATAAGATAAGTTAATGCCTGTAGGAAATAAAGCAAACGTAGACCATGCTGGGTTAGGTCTGCTCTATTACCTTGTATAGTGCTGCCACAGCTGTGTCACGGTATCCGCTGTGCAACATAGTGATTAACATAGTATGAACCCACCCTTAGACTGTATTTGTTGTCTGCCCATAGCAACCAAACAAGAGCTCAAGTTTTTGTTTTTCAAGAGCAGTAAAAGAAATAAAAGCTAAACTTTGATTAGTTGCTATGGGCAACAAAGACTGTCTTATAATTAGACAGTTTTCATAAATAACGTACTTTGTCCTTATGATAGAGCCCCTTTAAGAGAACCAACTAGAAGTAATCTGAAAACTTTTTCATCAGACTGTTTTTGATGACACAAGGCACTAAATATTTAATGACCTATTACATAGCTATGAAACACAGTTACTGTGTGTTTATTATATTTGTATAGATGTGTTTTATGACCTGAATTGGACGAGACCTATATGAATATTAAGGCACGGTAAACATGTGGTACATTTATTTTGTAAAGCTACACAAGTAATTTAAAGCTTCCTTCCTGCTTGCTGTTGACTTGACCAGAAAATAATATTGCAGATTTAATTTTACTATAAATACACAAATGATTTAAAGTAAATATGTTTTATAGTGCTCATGGAATCTTAATGGGGTTGTGTGAGAAACCCCAAAAAATAAGAACATATAGTGCAGTAATACTAGAGATAAGCAGTAAATCTATGTCACAATCCAGTGTGTAAACTACTTACAGACACTGCTATATCACATAATACAGCCAGGTTGGATCTTTAGCTTCACTGGACGGAGCAACAGTTACTAGGTGCGCTCGATAAAAACTACAAACCCCCCCGCCCCACAGCCAACTTCCCCCAGAAGAGCTATAAATGCTATATACTAGATCATACTTCCCAACCTTTGAAAGTGGGATATTGTAAGGGGCGGCGCCGTGGCAAAAAATTTACATGACCACGCCCATCTTGTTGTGCCACACCCCTTAGAAAAATCTACACCCACTCCACCAAAATGCATAACAGCTCTGGAAGAAAGTCAGGTAGTGCCCCCTCTAGCCAGGTAGTGCCCCAATAGCTAATAAAAAAAATAAAAATAAAAACTACTTACCTCACCAGGCTACCTGCATCGCATCCAGCTCCCGACGATCTCCTCAGCGTCCTACTTCCTTTATGACAGGTTTCTGCTGAGGAAGGAGCTTGGTGGCCATTTTGTTCTTCTGTAATGATTATCCCCTTGTCAGAAGGAGCAGACTTTTCTAATTAAATGTATTTAGGAATTTTTTCATTATGACATGTGTTTTTTTTTTATTTAGTTTTCCTCTTTTCCCGAAGAACCCCTTTAAAGGACTGGTCCTCTTCTCTTTTCTAATAAGCAATTACATCATAGTTATTACTAATAAATTAACCGAAGACCCCCCATTGGTGCTGCTGTTAATTTATGCTGCTCAGGATGGGCCCCCTTCTGGCAGCTGAAACTCAAGTCCTTTCTTAACTTACAATCCAGTTTTACGATCCTAAGTAACTAAGAAGAGAGTCCTTTTGGCCATACTGCAGAGTCTATGATACTTCCCAGATAAGCAGAAAGCTTATGCATGCATGTCCACCTGCATTAATTACGTGGACATGCACAATGCTATAAACCTTAAACAGTAAAGGTTACATGTATGAAATTGTTGTTGCCCCCTGGACGCCATATTTTTAAAAGGTCTTTCGCCAAAAACTGGTGCACGCTCAACACCTTCAACAGTTTTGTATTCATCAATTCTTAGGTGGTGTCACGCCAGATTCATAAGATTAGACACATTTATGGATGTGGCTCAACAGAATGTGGCGCAAAAGTGTTGGATTAATCTATGCAAATTTCATGGTGGTGAGGGGGAGACAAGTTTTGGTGCATAAATGTGTGTCGCAATGGGACACATTTATAAAGTGTTGTGAGACACTTTCATACATACTGATGAATGCTACACTAACTTACTGACAAGCATGACTGTTGAGGTGGCGCCAGTTTCATACATGTCCCCTTCAGTGGCACTGTACCATGCAAATAAATGACATAACTTTTGACTAGTTTAAAGAACTGTCACACATGCAACTCTGAGATGTTCTTTGCATGGAATTTCACATATAATATTTTTCTAACATGTTATATTGATGTGTTGGAGAAAAATAACCATCAGACTGTTGTACCTTGGGCCTATCAGTTGACCATCCACCAACTATAAAGAATAGGTGCACATCCACTTCTAACTGCATCCTAACCTATGCTATTATCAGTGTGAAACTAGGTGACATTCAACTAACTTCAAGTAAATTACCTTCTTAAAAATTGTCCCAAGCAGCAACTGACTGGCACCAAATAGGCTTCAAATGGGATTGTCTTCTTTTATTTCTTTGCGGTTCATAACTACTCCTGCCCTTAGTAATTTATAAAAAATGTAAATGTTTTCCCCACCACAAACATTGATGTCGCTAGGATATGCCATCAATGTTTGATAGGTGCAGATTCTACCATCTCAGGAATGGGTCCCCGAAAGTGTCAACTCAGAATGTAGAGCCGTTTGCGCTTGCACATGACTCTCCATTTTGTTCTATGCAAGTTCCAAGTACAGTCGAGCGGTGTGTTCAGCTGTACTCGGCATCTTGAAAACGGGTCCTGAAACCTTGCCACTCAAAATGGAGAGGTGTTTGGGACTCTCCCATTGATTTGAATGGGAGTTCTTAGTACAGCCAAGCGCGGCAGAGTTGGGACCCGCACTCATCAAACGCTGATAGCTGACATGAGGAACGGAGGATTGTCCAGCTTCCAAATAAAATGATGCTTTTATTGTATACGGAGATTCATAAAACACAGATCAGTGACGCAGGCTAACGCGTTTCAGGCCTCTTGGGCCGTTAATCATAGCATGATTGCTGATATGCCATCACTGTGGTTGGGAAAACCCCTTTAACCAGTAAGTTAACATAAATGGGAAGTTCCACCTTTTGCAAACCTTCCCACCTTACATTGTAATTAGCTCCTGTGAAACACACATATTGTAAAGCTGGACATATACATTGAAATGCTTGTTTGGCCGAAACCTATCTACTTTGATCCTCCCATGGAATCAAGTAGAGCATGCAAGTGTTCTGCATTGGGGAGAAAATTGTTGCCAGACACCTACTGTGGAAACTTACCTCCTGCTTCCCCTGAGAACAAAAGGATTTCAATTGCCCAAACTTTATCTTCTACAATGGCATTTGGTATGGGAGAACCGGGAGGCCTCTATACACATCAGATGGTCATCTGGTTCCACCAAAATCAGGCATTTCATCCAACATTTATCTACTGCATATGCCCAGCTTTTCTGTATCTACACAGATGATACATACAAATAGCTTTTGGGTATACTCACATCATTGCTATGTTGTTTCTACTGTTTATATTGATAGCAAATTAGACTGAACTACTGATTGATAGCTTTACTGTAAGGTGCATTATATGCACAGTTCCTACTGTTCAGAAACTGGGTGATTAAACAGTATGATGTGGAGTGAAACAATAGACTGGGATGCCTTATCTTTAAAACAGTGTATTTATCTGTTCTTTTCACAACCCTTTTAGTCCCACAATGCTGATCTCCTGTGAGCGTCCTCACACGCACAAGGTTATAAAAAGATAAGCTGTTCAGGTGCTTGTGTCATAAGACGTGTCATTTAAAAGGGCATGTTGAAGCAAGTGCCTATGCAGCAGTTAGCACAGTGTTCACACGCTTTGATGGAATGCTTCTGCAATATCATTACCTTCTTAGGGAAAGTAAGTACTGTAATAAGGGTAAATACTAACATAGTGAAAATGATGCAGATTTTCCTAGCATGAAGAAAATCCTAAACAGACTACAATTCCGCCTATGTGGATGGAATATGATCACATCTTAACCTCATGGAGCTGAATTTTTCCCAAGGAAACTGACGTGCAATGAAGATTTTTAATTCTGTAATATTTCAACTTCTGTTGTAGATTTTCACTGCATATTTCAACCTTTTCGATATAAAGTGGTAAAATCCTCTGTCAAATGACTGCAGAAACAATAGTGATTCCTGATGACATGTGAGAACTAACGGGGACATGTATTAACGGGGCTGTGCCAGAAGTCTGGTGTATTTTCAGCCCGACATCAGGCACAGCCCTGTTCGCATTAGTGCAATGCCTCCCATACTCCAGTATCAAGCACATTACAGAGCGCAAGCGGCACTTTGTAATGCGCCTGATTTCGGGGAGCGTGCAGGAGGCAGGGTGCACTAGAACCGTGCGAACCTATAGATTTATAGCTTCAGTACGGCAATTCTAGGCGCATTACTGCTGGAACAGGTAGACCACTTTCAAAGTCGTGTTAGCGCTAGAATGCGCCTGAATTATGACCCACTTCTATGCTAATATAATGCACATGAAATTTGGCATTTAAATGCCAAATTTCATACATGTGGCCCTAAATGTCAGGATGGGATTTTGCTTGTGATGAATTTAGCACGATAACAGTGCCAATCATATATTAATGGGTTATGGAAAAAGAGAGCTCTCTTGGCTTATGTTACACAGGTTGAATTACACTATTTACAAAGTGCATGCTGTATTGTAGTCTATAGTATTTAATAGTGCAAAAGATAGATAGATAGATAGATAGATAGATAGATAGATAGATAGATAGATAGATAGATAGTGTGGCGGACCAGCTACATGTAGTTGCCTGTTTCAGCCACTAGGTGGAGATATACCAGAGTGGTATATGCGACATGCCACCAAGGATATGTGGCCTTGGTGGAATAGGAGCCGGTCATATGTATTGTCAGCCACACTAAGTGGTTGGCAAAGGTGTATCGTTAGCTTGGCTTTTCAGCCGTTCTTGGGGTCGGCTCTTATTGGGAGTAGACAATAGGTCGGGTGGTTGTCTACTCCCCATGTTCCCACGTACCCATGTTCCCGTGTTCCAGCACAGGTTTTTGGCATGGCCCTGGAGGCCTATAAAAGCCGGCTGCTCCAAGCAATAGGGGGGTGTGGCCTGCTATTGGAAGCGGAGCAGTAGCAGAGCCAAGGTGAAGGGCTCTTGCCCCCAGAGGCTGGAGATCAGCTTAACCATAGTGTACTGGTGTGTATTGGTGGAGCTGGACACTAGGTTCAGACCCCCCTGAGTAGAGAGGGAACATTTATGTGTAGCTAGTAGCCAGACGGCCGAGGTTTATTTTTGTATGTTTATGCTGTTGGCCATAAACTGCTGGACAAATAAAGGTGGCTAATGCCAAGAAGAGAATACCGTGTGGTTCCAAGTGATGTTGGAGTGCCATCCTGCTTACAAAAAGCGGCGATCCTACGAGCTAATGACCCCGGGCTGATCCAAGATGGCGGCCGAAGGTATGTGAGCGGTCACATATGGTGGAGGATGCGGGCATAAGGCACGAACTTGGCAAGATTGGCGCAGTGGCGCAAAAGGTGGGCACAAGTGGTGCCTGAAGTGGAGATTGCGAGTCCTGCAAGTGGTGCTGCAGCAAGATTTAAAGGGCTGGAGGCCTAATTGTAAAGAGTGTTGCTAAAAGTGAGAGTCACACCTGCAAACAGACTGAGTGCTGTAGTGAAAGACTGTGCTGACTTTTTTTCCCCTTGCTGCCATGGGTAAGCACAGCACTATGCGAAAAATGACGGCTGGGGAGGATATCGTGGCCTACCTTGCAGCCTTTGAGCGGTTTGCTGTCCGCCAGAGACTGCCAGCAGACAAGTGGGTAGATGTCCTGGGGCCGTGTCTTACTGGAAAACCGCAGAGAGTTTTCTGTGCCTTGCCCCTGGAAGAAACCAGTTACCTTAAGGTAAAGGCTATGATTCTGGCATTGATGGGGTTAAGTCCTGAACAGAAGGAGACCTCTGCCCCAGTCCAGCAGAAGAAAGCCAGGTCATGTGTTCCTCACCCGCAGGAGTTACCTATGGAACGGATGGAGCGACAGAGGTCCATGGATACGGCCATTACCAATGGCAACCAGCCTCATTGATGGAGAGCAGCTGCTAAGGTCCAGCCAAAGAAGGTGCCAGCGAGAACCCTGGAGTTGCTGGTGGATGGCATCCCACTAATGGTGGATCTGGACTGTCACCAGAGGGTCTCCAGAGTGCACCCCGACATCTTACCCTTTCTGAAGACCCAACCTGGTGCTGGTAAGACTGTGGCCATACATTTTGTGACCGGTCTGGGGACTGTGGATCATCTGCTTCAGGTATGTGAAGAGTTGCAGGTGGAGTTAATCCTGGGCAATGACTTTCCCTATTACTTTGGGAGACGGCGAGCGGGCCAGGCAAAGCAGGTGATCTTTCCGGGAAAGCGCCCCCTGAAAAGTTGGTGTGCCCAAAACTTTTGCCAAGGGAGACTGTGATAGCTGATCTTGAAAAGTCTTCTGGACTTTATGTTGGGGACTTCTCTGATAGGGTGTCTTTTGAAAAGGGCAATAGTGAGTTAAAGGGGCCTCTGATAAGGAGCCCTGTTCCACTACCTGAGCAGGGGGAGGGTAGCTGGGTCCCAGAGTTAGTTGCACTAAGGACCAAGGTTGAAATAGCTAATAAAGAAATAGCAGGGTGTAGCTCAAGAGCGGCCCTGTGTGAATAGCGGCTAGAGTTGCTGTAGCAGAGAGCGGCTCAGGTCTGCCCCTTGATGTCAGAGCCAGATGGGAAGTTAATGCCGAGTCTGAGTTAGCTTTTGAAGAATTGCCAGCTTCAGTTATAGGGCAGACAGGCCCAAGTGCTAAGAGTTGTGCAGAGGATGTGTGTTTTGTGGTGGATGTCCACATGGAGAAATGGGTTACCACTACAGTTTCAGGTGCATCTACTGCGGTTGCCGGTAGCAACCAGGTTCCCTCTGCATCTCCTACTGGAAAAACTCATGAGTATGAGTGCCAGGCAGCTGTGTGTGAGGTGTCTGCAGTCCAGTCAGTGAACGTGTGTACCCATGACCCCAGCGCACTTTGTGTACCTGGTAGTAGCCTGCAAGTTGCAGGTAATCCGTGCCCAGGGATTGATGGCCACCAGTTCTGTGTGACTGCTGTTGGGCCCAGAGAGGAGCTTTCATGTTTCAGTGTGCAGCCTGGAAGTCCTGAGGATGTCTGCTCTCCTACAATGTGTGAGGAGACTAATTTAATGAGGGTGTGTCCGGACTCTGAAGTGTATGCCTGCATGAATGCAGCATCAGATAGTGATGACAATGCCTGTGTAAGGAGAGTATGTGCTGAGGCAGATTCTTTGTGCAGCCCTGAATAATGTATTTCAGAGTGGACCCTCTGTGATGGAGAGCTAGATTGTAGCACTGAAGAGTGTTAAGAGAGAGGGCATGCTGAGACCTTTAGTTCTACGGATTTCACTAGGTCCAATGGTTGCTGTATTGCCAGTAACTTTTACTGCCATGGTCACAAAGACTGCAGTGATGGAAGCAGTGAACTGCTAGACACCACAGAGGGGATGTATGCTTGAACCCTAGTGAGGGACAGGTGAGAGTGTTTGAATTCTCAAATGATAAAGAGGTGCCTGGTTCTGAGTTAGCTACTAAGTTTTCCTTAGAGACAAGGGAGGAAAGTACTTACAGTATCACAGAGGTGTTAGGTCTGGTGGTGTGTGATGACTTATATGTGGGTGCTTTGTCCAGCCAGATGTCTGCTGCCCCTACTGTTGTTGAGCAGGTGACTGAGTTGCCTAATGTGAACACAGCCAGGTTGGTTGAGTTGGAGACCCAGAAGGAGGTTAGTCAGTCTGGCTGTCCTTGATGGTGAGCAAGATACAGGAGTGTCCCAGAGAGAAACTGAGAGTTCTCCCTTAGAGATGGCTGTGGGGGATGGGAAGGAAACATCTCCACACTTTGCTTCCAAGGGTCTGTTGCTAAATTGAACAGGTGAAAACTGTGCACAGGCGAATTTGTCCTCTGAGATTGGTGAGGTCCTGGTTGCAGAGCCGACACAGTGTGTGGCCCCTGTAGTGCAATATAGGCCTCCTCAAGTGGTCACCACCAGTCAAATACCTGTGGCAGGCTGTGAAGCTCAGGTGGGCGCCAGTGACCCCTGTAGTCCAGCAAGGATATTGCAGGGAAAAACGGAAACAGGCCATAAAGGTGGTCTTCCCACTGCTGTAAGTCTTGTGTATGGAGGGACGAGCAAGTCCTCAGGCATTATAACCTCACCTGGTAAGGAGGCTGAAGTCATCGGCAGGGCTTTCATTGAGGTTGCGATTGTCGGTAATAACCCCGTGACCACTGGCCTACAGGTTAAGGGTGGCGCAGAGGTATGTTCTCTCACAGTCGGTTCTACTGCAGCGGAGGGTATCATCACTGAGGTGGTCAGTGAGGTAGACCAGATTTCCTCCCATAGGAACCAAGTGACAGTTAGTAGCCAAGATGTGGAGCTTCAAGGTTCAGAGAAATTTGAGGCTGTATCTGACCCTAAAAGACAGGAGATGGTCAGGGAGGACCAGAGGCCTGGTGAGGAAGAGAAGTTTGGGTCTCATTATGATCCAGCAGGACCCAACCAAGGGTCTCCTGCTTATGTGGGACTCGAAAAAGTGCAGACAGTGCCCAGTGGGCACAGTGCTAAGGTAGTCTGTGTGTGGGAGAAGTCTACAAGGAATGATAGTGCTGGTGTTGGAGGGGTCAGTAGTAACCCTGTGAATGTCAGCATGCGGGCTGAAGGTGGTGACATCCTTGCAGTAGAGTGTACATACGTCAGGCCACCTGCAGTAAGTGGCAGTAGGCTGTCTGTTGCCGATTGTGAGGTGAGCGCATGGTATGTAGTCTCTTCCCCTGAGGATGTAGAGGGAGTGTTGCCCGTAACAACAGGTGCTAAGGAGGAAAAGCTAGATGGGGAATGTATAGGTGAGACGGATTCCTTCTGTAAGAGCTTTGACCCCGGGGGAAGGTTGTGCAGGGTGAAAAAGACCTACCGCCTTTGTCAGAGGGGGAGGGTATGTGGCGGACCGGCTACATGTAGTTGCCTGTTTCGGCCACTAGGTGGAGATATACCAGAGTGGTATATGCGACATGCCACCAAGGATATGTGGCCTTGGTGGAATATGAGCCGGTCATATGTATTGTCAGCCACACTAAGTGGTTGGCAAAGGTGTATCGTTAGCTTGGCTTTTCAGCCGTTCTTGGGGTCGGCTCTTATTGGGAGTAGACAATGTGTCGGGTGGGTGTCTACTCCTCATGTTCCCACATACCCATGTTCCCGTGTTCCAGCACAGGTTTTTGGCACGGCCCTGGAGGCCTATAAAAGCCTGCTACTCCAGGCAATCGGGGGGCGTGGTCTGCTATTGGAAGCGGAGCAGCAGCAGAGCCAAGGTGAAGGGCTCTTGCCCCCAGAGGCTGGAGATCAGCTTAACCATAGTGTACTCATGTGTATTGGTGGAGCTGGACACTAGGTTCAGACCCCCCTGAGTAGAGAGGGAACATTTATGTGTAGCTAGCGGCCAGATAGCCGAGGTTTATTTTCTGCGTTTATGCTGTTGGCCATAACCTGCTGGACAAATAAAGGTGGCTAATGCCAAGAAGAGAATACCGTGTGGTTCCAAGTGATGTTGGAGTCCATCCTGCTCACAAAAAGCGGCGATCCTACGAGCTAATGACCCCGGGCTGATCCAAGATGGCGGCCGAGGGTATGTGAGCGGTCACAATAGATAGAAAGTTATGTCACATTATTATGACCATTTTCTACTTTCGATGTTGGCAGCGTGTATCTCATGAAGGAGGTCATGTGTGATGAGCTGGCTTGGTGGGTATATAAGGTGTGCAATAGGATGCACATATCTCTTATTGCTGTCACAGATAAAAGGGGAGATTTATCATAGTTGCAAAAAGAGATGGTTATTGGCTTTAGGTCAGTGGTCAGCAGTATTTCTGAAACTGTGCAGTTTGTGAACTGTTCCTGTGCTGCTGTTGCAAAAGTGTATTGTTAGTGGACAGAGGGCACTACTGTGAATATGCGACGTGGAAACTACGGAGCACTACGTGCCACTGATGTGAGAGGTGAACGTCTGCTACGAAGGGTGGACTGACACACTACAGTGGAGCAGCTCACCACCAAAATAAACATTACCGTGTATAGGGCTGTGAAGCAGATGGATGGTCACTGTACCACTGCTAATCAAGCTTTACTGGCCCCCTAATTCTTCAGATGTGAACCCAGTTAAGAGGATCTGTGAAACTACCTTGATGGTTATGATTGCTGTTTGGATTCTTCTCCATGCACCCTCCAGCAGCTGTGGAATCCACTAATGTCATCATGTCTCCAGATACCTGTGACAACCTATCAAGACCTTATTGTGTCACTCCCAGCCTGTCTAGCTGCTGTGCGTGATGTACTTGGTGGTTACTCTGGACATTAACTGGTGGTCATAATAATGTAACTTGACGGTGTAATTAGCTATACATATAGATACATACACAGACATAAATACATGTATGTATATATAAGCATAAGTAAGAAAAGTGTTCTTAAGTACGTGAATAGAGTTTTAGATTTTTTTACATATACAGAAAATAGGGAGGAATAGGAAAAACATTCAGAATGTAAGGCATTTATGCTATCTTGTAGGTACAATGCTAATCACTAATGCCTCACAATCAACTTTCACATACGTTATCAGTACTTGCACTAGATTATCCTGTTTAGCTTATAATTTACTGGGTCAAAGCATTTATGAAATAAACTGAGCACTTATTTTGGTGGAAGTTCAGCTTTTAAAGTATCAAAAAGAGAAAATACTGAAATGGGAGAACCCTTTGAGAAACTGGAGACGTTATTGTTACACCAGTGCACAGCGCTATACTGCCACCTTGTTGTGAGGAAGGTATACAAGTGTCCCCTTTTACGTTAAAGGGACTTGTTTTATTTGTTTGGCTTTAAAGTTCTATGGGCTGTTCACATGGCGTGTTTGGATCTGTGTTGGATCCGAAAATCACATCCAAAAACGCTGCGGCGATCAGATCCTAAACAGATCCAACACCCAGGTGCGTGTTTGGATGCATGTTGGATGCAGCAGGATCGCACCCTATAGTTTTAAAGATGGCTCCTGCTGCGTCTTTCAGACCAAGAATTGACATGTCAAGTCTTGGAACGGATCTAAAAGACGGATCCGAAAGACGCAATTAGACACACATTGGCGATCACTCGTGTGAACATGTATCTAAAAGCGTATGTTCACACGGACTCCACATGCCATGTGAACATACCTCTTCAGTATTTCATTTATTTATTTATTATTTTGGTTTAATGGACAGACTTGTTAAAAAAAGAAAACTAAGCTTACTTACCTCCCCACTCCACCACAACCATTCCAGCACCACCTGATTATCTGCTTCCTGATACCTGGTCTCAACACATATTGCCGACCTGTATAGCCAATCAGTGACCTGGTTATTCCAGAGATTGACATTCCCAGTCTAGCCCACCTACTAGAAAGTGAAGATCAGCTCACAGATAGGGCAACATCCAACAATTTGCAGGCGCCATTTTTTTAACTTGGCGCCGACAACCCATATCTAAATAGATACAGAGTAGTGTATAATATGCATATGTAGTGTATAGTATGAATGAAAGTGTCATGTGTCAAACATTCTTGCCGCATAACACTCAAAATTGTCATATAGAGTATTTCTCTATGTGCCAAACTTTGTAAGCCAGTTTCACACCAAACTTTAGCGCAATAAAATGCCAGGCAACCCCTTTAAGACACTAGTTGCTATGGGAAGCACAGTGGCTCAGGGTTAGCACTTTTACCTTGCAATGCTGGGGTCCTGGGTGCAAATCTGCCCAAAGACAACACCTGTATGGAGTTTGTATGTTTTCTTCAGGCTTGTGTGAGTTTCCTGGCAGCACACCAGAAATCTATACAAGGAATCTGCTTGGTAAGATAGACTGTCAGTTTAGAACAGTTGAGAGGCTAGAGCAACTAGTCTATTGGCTTCAGACCTACCATATCTTTTTTTAAAGTGTGTAACTCTGGGTCATAAAATGGACATTTTTAGGAGACTTTACCGAGTGAGGCATAGAGAGTCACAAATAGACTGAGTTTACCTGAGGGAATTGTTGCCACTGTTATGTAGTGGCCTTAAATATTTTTAAAGTAAGAAGCATAGAATGCTATGCAGGTATTTCCTGAATAGCATAGCAGGCCATATTTGCCCATCTAGGGCGAGGTCAGTTCGTGGGAGCCAAGTTGAGTTTGGTGGTGATAGATTTTACATTAGGGAAAGCTGCAGTTGAGTTAAAGGGGTTGTCTCGCTACAAAGAATAGCTTTCAAATTGTAGGGAACACAAAATAAAGACATTTTCCAAATATATTGCTTTGTTCCTCTGTTTTCCCTAAGGAGATACAAGTGAATTTATGACCTCACTGGCTATTTCAGTTCCCTCAGTAACTGACCTGTAAACAATTCTCCCCCTGCTGTTTGTTCATTGAGATCACCGTGAGTGTCATCATCTCACAGGTAACAGCTGGGTCCTGTCTGCTGAGCAGTAAAAAGCTTGATTTATGTAAAATAAACAGAACTGTAATTAGGGCGTTTGTTTTGGGGATCAGATAAATCCTTATGAGAGCAGTTTGAAAAGCTTCTTAGCTAATCTGATCTAATTAGCAACTGAAAGCACAGAGCATGGAGCTGTATGCAAATGAGTCAGTCTGAAGCAGGAAGTGACAGAGTATTTCATTCATGCATTCTGTGAAACTCTGTAGGGAGACAACTCCTTTAAGGTTGTATCATGTCAGCCTAGGAAGAGTCAGTGAGTTGTGTCATGTGTGTTACAGGCAGCGCTGCAGCCCGCATGTCGGGCCGTGGGTTCACCCATGTCCCCGCTCCACGCACGCCACTGAGGAGGTATTCACCTAGCCATGCTCCTGCTCGTCCGAACTCCTCTGCCGGTGCGCATGCGCTGACTCTCTGGGATTTAAAGCGTCAGCGTGCCAGTAATTGGCTAATTGACAGATGCTGACCCTATATATTATGAGCTCCTCCCTCACTTCCCTGCCGGATCTACAGTTCTCTAAGCATTATATATAACATAGGTCAAACAAGCACAAAGGTGACAATAACTAACAGCTGGTCCAAAGGCAGAGAGGGCCCTGCTCGTAAGGGCTTTTACAGTCTACAGGGAAGGAGGGAAGAGACAGAAGGTGAGGGGGATACATGTTTGTGGGGTGGAGTAGTGCAACGGGGTTATTGTTGGTTATAGGCAATCCTGATGAGATGTGTTTTCAGGTTACCTTTGAGGCTTCTGAGAGTGGGGGAGAGTCTGTTGTGTTCTGGCATTGAGTTCCAGAGTGTGGGGGAAGCACAGGAGAAATCTTGGAGACGGTTATGTGAAGAACTGATAAGAGTAGAGCAGAGAAGAAGGTCCTGTGAGGAGCGTTGATTGAGGTATCTAGAGATTAAGGCAGAGATGTATGGAGGGGAGAGGTTATAGAGAGCCTTGTAGGTCAGGGTTACTAACTTGAACTGGATTCGCTGGGCAATGGGTAGCCAGTGCAGGGATTGGCAGAAGGGAGAGGTGCAGGAGTATCGAGGAGAGGGGTGAATCAGACAGGCAGCAGAGTTAAGGAAGGATTGGAGGAGAGCGAGGGTGCTAGACAAGAGGCCACAGAGAAGGATGTTGCAATAGTCTAGGCAGGAGATGATGAGGGCATGGACAAGCATTTTTGTGCTTTCAAAGTAAAGGAATGAGTAGATTCGGGTGTAGGCAACAGACAGAGGTAAGGGTTTGGATGTACGGTTTGAAGGACAGATTGGAGTCAAAGGTTATCCCAAGGCAGTGGACTTGCAGAGCCGGTGACAGAGTGTAGCCATTGACTGTGATATAGAGATCAGGTATAGGGATAGAGTGGGATGGTGGGAAGATGATAAATTCCGTTTTCTCCACGTTTAGTTTTAGGAGGCGGGAGGAGAAGAAGGAGGGTATGGACGAAAGACAGTCTGGGATCCGGGAGAGCAGAGAGGTAATATCTGGGCCGGAGATGTAGAGTTGTGTGTCGTCAGCATACAGGTGGTACTGAAAGTCGTGTGATGCTATGAGCTGACTCAGGCCAAGAGTACCGGGCCCAGGACAGACCCCTGGGGGACACCAACGGAGAGCGGGCGGGAGGAGGAAGTGGTGGAAGGATGAGAGACGCTGAATGTTCGATCAGCGAGGTACGAAGAGATCCAGGAAAGGGCTAAGTCCATGATGCTGAGGCAGGAGAGGATTTGTAGCAGGAGTGAATAGTCAACAGTGTCAAAGGCAGAGGACAGGTCTAGGAGGAGAAGCACAGAGTAGGGGCGTGAGGCTTTGGCAGTTACTAGGCCGTTGGTTACTTTGGTTAGGGCGGTTTCGGTAGAGTGGTGGAGTCGGAAGCTCGATTGCAGCAGGTCAAGGAAATAGTTGGTGGAAAGATTAGAGGACAGTTGAAGATAGACATGCTGTTCAAGGAGTTTAGAAGCAAATGGAAGCAGTGAGAGGGGGCGATAGTTGGACAGAGAGGAGGGGTCAAGAGCTGGTTTCTTAAGGATGGGTGTGATGGCCACATGTTTAAAGCAGGGAGGAAAGGTACAAGAGGTTAAAGATAGGTTGAAGAGATGGGCGAGGGCTGGGATGATAACAGCACTAAGGTCAGGGATAAGGTGGGATGGCAGTGGGTCAAGACTACAGGTAGTGCGGTTGGATTTGGACAGTAGAGAGGAAAGCTTGTCATGGGTGACAGTAGAGAAGCAAGTTAAGGGGGAATATTGATGAGCAGGTGTAGGGGTGAGTGCTGGGGACCGTGCAGGAATAGAGGTTGGCGGAGAGGCATGCGGGGTGAAGCTTTGTCTGATGAGATTGATCGTATTTAGGAAGTGAGTAGCGAAATCGTCTGCTGATAGAAGAGATGGGGGAGGAGGTCCTGGGGGATGGGGAGAGAGTTGAAGGTGTTAAAAAGTTGTCTGCGGTTGTGAGACAGGGAGGATATGACTGTGGTGAAGTAATCCTGTTTGGCAGTGGTGAGTGCAGATTTAAATGTGTGTAGTGATTGTATGAGACGAGGTCTTCAGTGGAGCTGGTTTTCTTCAAGCGGCGTTCAGCAATTCTGAGTCTCACCTCAGCTGTTTGGTGGAGTCTTTTTAAAAAGGTTTTTCTGTTAAATTTTGAGGGTTTGTTGTTTTTGTGAAAAGGGGCAAGGGAGTCAAGAGTGGGAAGGTGTTTGTGTTTTTTGTAGAAAGGGGGTAGCTGGTAGAGAGGGGACCCAAAAGAGCCCAGGGGGGCGAGGGTTGAGGTGTTCGGGCGGGGGGGGGGGGGGGCAGTAGTTTTTGGGGCAGGAGGGCAGGTGGAGGGGAAAGGGTTGGGGGAAGGGTTAAGCGGGTTGTGGTCAGGTTGGGGAAAAAGGAGAGTTTGAAAGGTTTTGATAGGGGGCAGAGACGGGTGAAGTTTGGGTTCAGAAATGTGTCCCCTCTTTATGAGTGGCCCCGAGGCCCAAATAAAAGAGGCCCAAAGGGAAGAGGAGAGTGAAAGAGTTTTGTTAGAGTGGAGTGGAGTGTATCGATGGGGATTTTAAAAGTCTCCCATGATAATAGTGGGTGATGTCAGGGGGAAAAAAAGTGGGGGAAAGCCGGGAAACAAAGTGGTCAAGAAGGTGGTGGCAGGGCCTGGGGGTCGGTAGCAAAAAAAAAAACTTGGGGGGTAAAGGGGGGAATTAAATCAGACAGGTCCCAACCTAAAGGGGGGGAAGGTGAGGGAAGGGAGGTTTTTTTTGGGGCAAAAAAACCGGGTTTCTGACAGAAGAAGGGGCCCACCCCTCCGCCATTTTTTATCCCAAGGGAGAGGGGGGGTGGGAAAATTAAGCCCACCTTTTTAAGACATGAAAGCGGGGGAAATTTGTCAAAAGGTGGCAGCGGGGGTCTCTGCCCAACCCAAAGGGAAAGGGATATTTTGTGTGAAATAAAAAGGTTGGGATAAAGGGGAAGTTTTTTTGCACAGGGAAAACGTGCTTTTCCAGAGAGCTCCAAAACAGGGGGGTAAAATACAAGGGGGGGGGGGAAAGGGGCCCTTTAGGTTTAGGGGTTTTTACAGCATTTTGTGCTGTTTTGGTCTGTAAGAGACAGGGAAAAAACAGTGGGAGTGGCTGAGGGGGCCCCGGGAATTATCCCCAGCTGCAGGGAAAAAGCAGTGTGAGTTTATTTTTGGGGTTGGGACAGAGAAAAAGGGGGGTTGTGGGGGTTTCTGTGAGAAAGGTCTTTTTTGCTGGGGAAAAGGGGTGAAGATTAAGGTAAGGTGTAAAGGGAAAGGGAAAAAGGGGGAGATATAAAAACCCAAATTGCCCAGCATGTGTGTCTGAGGAAAAAAAAGGGAGTTTGAAATAGGGAGGCTTTTGGTTGGTTTTAAAAAGAGTTTGTTTTTAGGGGGTGGTTTGAGTTAAGAAGAAATTTTTAAAGTTATTTTACCTTTTAAGGTCTTTTTAATGTTCACTGGTTTCACTGGTTTCAATTCTGGTGTCACACTTTATGTAATTCGCTTTATGTAATTGCACAAATGACCCGGTAAGTGAAGAACCCCGGGGGCCCAAAATTATGAATCTCCCCGGGGTTGGGGGCGCCCCCTTTCCCGGGCCAGTTTTCCGGCAAAAATTTTCTCCCCTGATTTTTTGTGGGGGGCCGGGGCGCGTCACACATAGCATGTAAAGCCCCGCCGAAACCTCCCAGTGTTTTAGGGGGCAGTGCGGGTCCGAGGCGCGGGGCCCGGCGCTCCCGCCTATAAATTTCGCCGTCCGGGGGGGTGCACTTAAGCATGGGGGAAAAAAGTCCCCCCGCCCTGGCCAGTGTTTTTGGCGCAGTGGGGGGAAACCGGGGCCAAAATTTGCGGCGCTGGGCCTATGTTTCGCCGCCGGGGGTTGCGAACTCATACATGGGGGGGAAATTTCCCCGGGCCTCCCCCAAGTGTGTGTGGGGCAAAAGTCCCGGGGGCATGGGTACAGTGGGGGAAATTGGGGCCCCCCCCTTTTGCGGGCCTCCCAAAAAAAACCCATTTCCCGATGCGGGGACGGGGCTGGAACAGCGAGAAATCATTCCAAAGTCTGCGGAGTAATAAAAAAAATCCCCTTTTAAAGGCGTTCAACATTCTCAGGAAAAAGACCCTAAAACCCTAAAAAAAAAAAAAATACTAAAAAAAAAATCATTTTCCCCAATTTTCCCTTAATTCAAGAATATTGGAAATTCCCGGGAAAAAAACCAGTAATTCAAATTCAGAAAGCTATTCTGTTTTTTGGGTTTTCGGCAAAAACCCGGGCCCAACGAAAAGGAGCGAAAAGTGAATCTTTTAAAAACCTGGGGGGAAAGTTAGACCAATCAAAATCCACGGCGGGATAGTTCAAAATACAAAAAAAATGCTGAAAAGAGCTGTTTTGTTTAAGCTCCCGGGGACTTGTCTAGCTCAGCCAATCAGAATAGGGGGCAAACAGTGGCCCATTCAAAACCAAATAAACAGAAAATTAAAAAAAAAAAAAACCAAATTCAGAATAGGACCCGAAAAGGGTCCCATTAAAACCTAGGGGAAAAAAAATTTAACCAAATTTCATTTTCCCAAAGGGGGGAACATTTTTCAAAATACAAAAAAAAAATGCAGAAACGAGCTGTTGGTTAAAGGGCGGCGGGGGCTTTTCCCAGTTTCCCAAATTCGGGAGCTTTGAGCTCCTTTCTCATAGATTTTTGGGGAAAAGGGAATTCTGGGGGCCGCTCTGTGAGGGGCAAATTTTAAAAGAGGCCCCGGGTTATTTTGGCCCCAATGGGGAGAGCGAGGACGCGCCCTTGGGGTTTTTTTCAAATTTGCAATTGAAATCAAACTGTACAGGGGCCGAAATCAAATTATAAACTACGGGAATGGTCCTGATGTTTTAATATAAAAATGAATAATAATATGGGGGGAAAACGAAAAAAAAAAATTAAATCAAAAAATCATGTTTATTTCTTTTTTTTTCGTTAGCCAAGGTCAATAGTATGGGTGCAACAAAAATTAAAGAAATTAACATGATTTTTTTGGATTTAATATTTTTTTTCTTTTCCCCCCATATTTTTGTTCTTTTTTTAAAACACTTGGGACAACTTCTGTATGTTATAATTTAAATTTCGGCCATGTACATTTTTATTTTTTTTTTTGAAATTTAGAAAACCCATAGGAGCGTCACTCGCTCTCCCATTGGCCCCCCAAAATAACGGCCCTTTTTTAAAACTTACCCCAAATAACAAGCCGCGCTCATTTTTTTCTTTTCCCCATAAAAACTCTAGGAGAAAGAATCTCCTCTCAATTTCTAATCTTACCAACTCTACTTATAAAATTTCTGGGATCATAACCTTATCTCTTTTACTATCAACAACTTTCAGCCTTTCTGGACACACCTCCCCGTCGCCCTTTCCCGAAATCCCCCGCTCTATCAGAATCCCCCATTTCTCATTTTGGAAACAACTAAAACTCTCTTTGTTGCTCTTTTTTTTCATTCCGTCTCGACAAAGGGTAACCCCCTATTTTTGGTTTCTTCCTCTCTGAAAACCTCCCTCTCCAATCTTCCTGAATGCAGCACCCGGGCTTGCCCTTTTTTCCACCGCTATCCCTGATGCTCTCCCAAAGTGTCAGTCTCTGCACGGGCCTGCCTTTTTAAAAAGTACTTTAATAAAATTATAAAATCATCACTCTAACACAAAAGGGGCTTCCACGTGCTGCCCCCCCCTTCATCTCCCACTTATTTTGGTCTACCACCCCCCCCGCTCTCCCCGCTTTGCTACTGATCAAAGGGACTAAAAACCCCTCACTCTTCCGAACCCCCCAGGGCCCGTCCCCAAGATTTTGAAACGTTTTGGCCCCCTTTTTTCCTGGAACTTTTTTCCCCATTTTGATAAGGCACCCTCAAAAACCCCTCACATTTTTAAGTGCACCCCTGAAAACTAAATTTTCTTAGACAACCTAAAAAGACCCCTAATTGTAAACCCCCCCAAATTTTTCACAGTTTTCGTCACTTCCTGATTTTGGCACCCACGGGCATTTTATCATAAAATAGATGAATGGGGGGGGATGGCGGGTTTTCACCCTTTTTTTAAATGTATACCCCCCATATTTAGTAAAAAGGGCTGGTCCATTGAAAAACCCAACCCTTTGTCCCCCTTTGTTTCACCCTACACCCTAAAAGATTGTAAGCTCTTGGGCGGGGCCCCTCACACCTCATGTCTAATTTGCCCATTAGCTTTTTTATAATGTAATGTTTTGGTTTGTCTGTGCTTAACCCTTATATTGTAAAGTGCTCCCGGAATATTTTTTTGGCGCTTTTAAAAAATTTAAAGTTTATTATTATTATTTTTTAAATTTTTTAAAAAATATGTATTTTTTTTTAAATTTTTTTAACAAAAAAGTATTAAAAAAAAGAACTACACAATTTTTTTTGGGTTTTTTGTAAATCAAAACCTGTTTTTCAGCATATTCCCGGGCTCAAAGGGGAAAGGGGTTCCATTTGAATTTTAGAGTGTAGATTTTGCCAGATTTGTGGGCTCGCGATTTACCCATAGTCAGTAAAAACCCCCCCAAAAAGTAAAACTTGTTTTGGAATTTACTTCTAAAGGAATTCTTCTAAATGTGTGATAAGCATTTTAACCCCACAAGTGTTTTTTCACAAATTAGTGCACAGTGGAAGAATAAAAATGACAAAAAAGGGCGCTTTTAAACCAACACCCCAAACCCCATTTTTTCTGGTCGTTTTTTCGCAGCAAAAAAACTTTGACGCCAAAATTCTTGTTGAAAATTTAAACTTGGGTATCCCCAAAAATGGGCCCCATTATATCCCCGGGCATGAAAAATTTTGAAATGCCCCCCAAAATTATGGTGCGCTGTGCGCCCCCGTCGTGCAATGCGCCAAATTGGGGGCAAAAAAATTTATGTTATGTGCCCCCGTCGTGCAATTTCGCCTCGATAGGCGCATTACATATTTCCACCCCAAAAGTATTCTATGCGGGGAAAGTTGCGCAATGCGCCCCTTTTTTTACGCGATTCACCCTTTTTTGGCCAATTTCACCTTTTTTTGCAAGGTATACCCACGCCCGATTTTTTAAACGATCGGGGCTTTCAGGGGCAATTTTTTTAAAATGAATTAATTTGCCTAAAATTTTCGGGGAAAAAGCCACTTTTTTTGGGCATCCCCACCTAAAATGTTTGTTTTTTTTAGTGTTATTTTGTTGTATAGTGTTATGATATCACATTTATTTATTTTTTGTATGTGCTTTACTACAATAGAATTCACTGAAAAAAAAATTAAAATTTTTTAATCTTTACCCCCCAAATCGGGCCTTTAAACCCTTTTTTTTTTTACCATAAGAAAGGGCTGTTTTTTAGAGCTTTGCTTTTGGGGGACAAACTGTAGATTTTATTTGTACCACTTTTGGGTAAAATTGACACCTTTTAACACTTTTTGGGGTATTTGGGATAAAAAAATTTACAGCAAAAACCAACATATTTAAAATTTTCACATTCCCCATCATGTGGCAAAAATTCGATTAACTTTTTTTCTGCAGATCAATGTGATTATGGCAATACCAAGTTCATAATGATCTTTTATGTGTTGCTACTTTTACACCAAAAATATTTTTTACAAAGTTATGTTTTTAATGCCGCCATTTTACATAGTTACATAGTTCATAAGAATGAAAAAAATATATATATATATTTCCATCCCGTTCAGGCTATCGTCCTATTCTGAGAGGCCCTCCCTTTTTTTTTCTCCCTGTTTTAAGTTTTTTGTTCTTTAGAAAGGGGAAAATGTTTGCGTTTACGGTTTCCCATTTTGGGGGAATATTTTGACTTTTTGATCACTTTTTATTTAGTTTTGAGTAGGTGGGATAAACAAACTTAGGCAGGAAGTAATAGTAGCGCCATCTTGTTATACCCTTCAACATTATCTTTCTAATGCTGAAAGGTGTACCAGCAACCGAAGCCTCTAGTCATCAGGTACTCCAAGGGTACTAAATGTGCAGGGGTAAAAATAAAGATAAAAGTTTTACAAATTTAAATTACAAAAATTACAAGTTAAAAACACCCCCTTTTGCCATTTTACAAATAAAAAAATAAAAATGTTACACATAATTGGTAATACTGCATCCGTAAAAGTCTGATCTAATAAAATATAACATTATTTATACTATACTGGTGCAATTACTTTTTTTTACATCTCACCCCATTTAAAATTAATTTTGGTCTCCCAGTACAATATATGGTACTGTACATTCAATAAACAATTAAAAAAATACATCTTTTCCGCAAAAAACAAAAGCCCCCCCTTTGTTTACTGTAAAAAGGTATGGTATTCGCCCGGGCCACCCCAAGCGATGTTTGGGGTAAAACCACGGGCCCGGGAGCGGAAGGGCCAAATGGCCCTCGTTATTCACCCGAGCCGCCCCCCAAAAACGGGGTGGCTTGCTGCGGCCCTGAAAGGGCCCCCAGGTCGCTACCCCCGACGTGAAAATTTTTGCCCATGGCGGGCCCGGGGGAATGCATGGTACCCGAATCGTAATCCAGAGGGATAGTCCGGGGGCAGGCAGAAGGTTCCGGAAGGCGGGAGGGTTCATGGTCAAAGGGCAGGCAGAAGGTTTAGGGCAGGCGGCAAACAGGCAAGGTCAGGAAAAAGTAGCGGAGGGAAATGGTTTCACGGGGAAACAAACAAAATCTAATACAACAAGACCCTCTAACGCACACCAAAAAAAACTGGGAGAGGGTAATTTAGGGCGTATTCCTTAAATAGGACCAACGCCTGGCAAAAAGACCAATTATCGGGACGGGGCCCTTTTAAAAACCCGAAAACCCGCTGTCGCGCGCCCGCCCTAGGCAGAGGGTACGCGCGAGCTGTCGGGACAGGCAAACAGCGTAACAGGAGCGTGGACGGGTAAGTGAAACGGGCCCCTCGGGCACAAGGGGGTGGTCGCAGGCCCCCCCCGCAGCGGCACCCCGCCCGGAACCCCCCCCGGGAGGGGGGCAGCCGCGGGGTCCAACCCGGGGGCCCGCGCCAGCCCCCCCTTAAAAGTACCCCCCCCCCTTTGGTCTTTCCCCCCCTTTTTTCGGGAAACCCATGGGAGGGCAGGTGACAGGGTTTGGGCCCCAGGTTCCCAAAAAACGCTCCTCCGGGGCCCGAACCCCCCTTTCCCGTCAATAAGAAAGAACCGCTTCCCCCTCCCGGGTTTTTCTGCCAGCACCTCCTTTACCCCAAAAATGTTTTCAGAGTTGGCCACAGAGAAGACGAGACAGGGTCCACGGGAGAAGCGAATTTCAGAAACCCTCGGCTTGAGGGGAAACAAAGGAAGGCTTTGGGACACGCAGAGTGGGAGGCAAGCGGAGCTTGTAGGACACCAGGGTTTTAAATTTCCGAAGTACCACAAAAAAGGGGCCCCGATACTTAGGGGGGCCAAATTGTAACTGGGGACCTTGAAGCAAATGTCTTGGCAGATAACCAAACCCCACACCCGGCTTAAAAAATAGGGGAGGTCTCCGGTCCCTTTGGCCTGGACTTTGATGCGAGTGGAGGGCCGTAGAAGGGCCGTCCCTGTGACTTGCCGAGTGCCCTTGGGTGTTTAGTACTTGGGGATCCCGGCAGGAACGTGACACGAGGTTTGGGAGAGAGAGGGGGCGGGGGGGATGTTTGCCCAAAAACAATAAAAAAGGGAGAGGCTCCAGTGGACTCTGAATCTAGGGAATTATTTAAAAAAGAAAAAAAAAAAAAAAAAAAAAATTTCCCCCCCCCAGGGAAAAAAAAAAAAAAGGTTCCAAACCAAAAAAAAAAAAAATTTAACAAAACCTTGGGGGGAAAAGGAAAAAACAAAATTGGGAAAAGGTTTTTTGGTGGGAGAACCTTTAACCAATTTTCTACTTTGGCAAATTATTGATTTGGTTTTTAAAATTTTTCGGAATCAAATTTAACCTGCAACTGGGAAAACCCCAAATTTTGGGGGGAAAGCCAAATTTGAAAATAACCTTTTTGGAATTCCCCCAAAAAAAATTTTGCAAAGGGGGGGGGCCCCCAAATTGGAAAAAATGAAAAAAAAAAAAAAGTTTTTTCTTAAAAGAAGTTTTTTTGGGTTTGTTGGGGGTTTTTTAAAAAACCCCCCAAAAAACCCCCCCCTTTTGGGGGGGGGAAAACAAAGTTAAACCATTTTAAAAAACCAAAATCTAATTTCCCCCCCCCCCCCCCGGTCCCCCCCCCCCCCCCCGAGACCCCCCCTAAAATTTTCCCCGGGGGAAAGGCCGGGAAAATTTTCCATATACAAAAAATCAAAAATGGCCTTTAAACCCCCTTGGCCCAAGGGGGGGTTTTCCCCGGGGCCAACAAAAGAACTGAAGTTTAAACCCGCCCCTCTTGAAACAAAGGGGCCCCCTTTAAAAAATTAAAAAAGGGCCCCGGAGGTTGCCAGAAAAATTTTCTCAATCCCGGGGGGAGGGGCCCCCAAGGGGGCGGGAGATTTTGAAAACTATGACCCAATGAAAAAGTGTTTCCGTGAGGGGGGGTCCCCAAAACCCCGGAATTACCAAGGCCGGCCCAAAAAAGCAAAAGCACCGGGGGGAAAGGGGTTTTTCCCAAAGGAGGCCCGAAAAAACAAAATCCAAAGGGGGGCCCCGTAGGAACGGGAGGAAATTTTTCTGCAAAAGGCGGGCTCCAAAGCCCCCTTTTCCGTGGATTCCCCCCAGGAAGAAGGGGGGCTGCAGCCGACGTTATTCCCAAGGGGGGCCCAAAAAGGGGGATGAAGGGAAAATCAAAGAAGGCGAAAAAAAAGGGCCATCCCCTTTTCCCTTGGCCCGGGGGGGTTCAAGTTTTTGTTGGGGAAGGAAAAACTGCAAGGATTTAAGGAGAAAGAAAATTTTTTTTGATCGGTGAAAATTTTTCGATGGGGGGGCGAGCTCCCTCCCCAAATGCCGCCAAATTTTCTAAGGGTAACTTTAAATTTCCCGTAATTCACGATCACCAAATGTGTAATTCTTTTCGGCTGGGGGGAAGGGTTTTTTAGAAAGAAAACCACCAAGTTGTAGTTTCCCAGAGGAGGTTTTCTTAGGAGGGGCAGGGGCCTGCACCCCACAGAGGAGGCGTCCCCCTTCTAGGAAAAAACGGACAATGCGGGGCCCGGCAAACGAACAGGGCAGAAGCAAAAGCTTACTTAAACTTATCAAAGACCCTTTTTTGGGGTTTGGGGGCCCGGTTTGCGGTTTGGGAGCTTTTTTTATAAGGGGCCCCTAAACGGGGCCCGAGCGTGGAGAAATGGGGATGAACTGTCTGTAGTAATTCGCAAACCACAGAAAACCCTTGGGTAGAGTTGGGAAAGGCCCCCCTGGTCCCAGGCCCCTGTTGACTGCAGACAGTTAGAGGGTCCTTTTGGAGGGCCCCCATCCAAGACGATGGGAACCAAGGAAAAGGGGAGGGGTGTGTTAAACGGCCTTTTTTCCCCGTTTGGCATATATCTGGTGGTCCCCGGGGACGTTTTAGCACCTGGCAGACATGATGGCGGTTTAGTTTCCAAGGGCAGGAGAGAGGGTTGGATGTCGTCAAGGTAGACGATTACACAAATTTAGAGCAGATCGCGGGAAAATCCCATTGACAAAAATTCTGGGGAAAACCGCCGGACATTTCAGAGGCCAAAAAGGCATGACGAAATATTTTAAAATTTGGGAACTCGGGAAATTTAAAAACCCCCCTTCCCTTCGTCGCCTCACGGATCGAATCAAGTTTTATGCGCCACCCTAAATCCAACTTGGGGAAAAAATTTTTTCCCCCAACGTAGGCGAAACAAAAAACTTGAGATCAGAGGCAGGGGGTATCGATTTTTTATAGTAAATTTTTTTAATTCCCCAAAAATCGATACGGGCCCGGGGAGTACCAAACTTTCCCTTTTTAACGAAGAAGAAACCACCCCTGCAGGTGAGGAAGACTTGCGTATGAAGCCTTTACGGAGTTTTCCCGGATATATTCCGACATGGGCCCTTTGTCTCCGGGAAAAAAGGATGATCGCCTGGGGAAGGGTACACGGGTTTCAGGGCATAACAGTCGAAAGGCCGGGGGCGGAGGAAGGTTTGGCCTTCTTTCGGAAAGAGTCGGGTAAAACCGGTAGGTTTTGGGGAGACCCGGCAGAGGCTTCGTTTGACTTTACAGAGGCGGGGTGTGAAGCCGGAAGGGTACGGAAGGCATCGCGTGGCCGCGGACCCCAAGGTAAATTTTTCCCCGTTCCAAACTAAGGTCGGAGCTGGTTTGCAACCGGGAGGCCAGGAGGATTTCAGAGGAGGAGTGAGGCAAACAAGAATTCAGAGTCCCCTTTGGTGGGCGCCAATCTGCAAGGCGGGGGGCGCAGTGCAGAACCCGGTTTTGTTTCCCTTAGGCTTTCCCACTGAGGGATGAGCAAACAGGGGTTTTTGCAGGGGGGTACGGGGAGGAATTGGACCCCAATTGGCTGAAAAAAATTCCAGGGACCCCGAATCAAAAAAGGGCGGTAGCTTGAAAGGTGGCCCGGCGAAATTCCAAGAGTAGGGGAAGGTCAGACGGAGAGGGCCGCACTGACACCGGGGGATGCCTCTCCTGGGGCCCCTAAAGGGGGTTTTCCCGGGCGCAAAGGACGTCCCCAATGAAGTGGCCAGAACCCGCCACAGTAAAAAGCACAGCTGCCTCTGACATGCTGCGAGCGTTCCTCCGGGGGTCAGGGGGGCTTTTTGGTTTGTAGGGGTTTGTCCGCAGGAAACCCAAGGGCGGGGAAGGGAGGTGTTAAAAACACGGGACCCCAAAGAGGTAGCCGGTGGTAGGGGATCTTTTTTGGAGGCGGAGTTTGTTGTTTTTGGGAAAACCGAATGTCGTTCAGGCCAACCCCAATGGGTCGTTCAGAACAGATGGGAAGCATACCAGCGGCTCGTCTTTTAAATTTGCCGCAAAAGGCCTTTTCCAGAAAATCGCCACCAAAAAACCCTTTTTTTCCAGTCCCCCTCAGAGGTAGTGCGGTGTTCTCTTAGCCAATTAGAGTTCCTTGTTTTACAAAAAGGTGAGGTTTTTTTGCTGGATCAAACAAATCAAAACCAAAAAAATTTTGTAAAATAAACTGTAATAAAATGTAATGTTAATTATATGAAACCATTAAAGTTAAAGCATAAAAAACATTCAATACTTTAGTGATCACACACCTTAAATTCACAAATTAGGTTTTTCTCTTTAATCCGCAACCCAATTTTTTGCCTTGAATACATGACATTTTTTGGTTTTGAATTACAATGCTTGCTTTGTAGGTTTATTTAATAGCACAGTTTTAGAGTGTAGCATAATCATCTGTAACATTACAACCACTCACAGGTGAAGCAAAGGACAATGATTATCTTGTGGCACAAGACATATGCCGTGTCGGAATGGGGGTTGGGGGCCCCAAAGGGGGGTTATCTCGGGGGGGCCCCCCTACTGTCAAAAAAATATTACTGGCCCCTGGCAAAATGTTCCCATTTTACCACATAATAACAGTGTGCAAAACAGAACTGTATTGTGTAGTACAATGTAGTCACACATTTGTCAGTCTAACATATCATAGACCAACTGGATCTAAAGCCCGGGGAAAAACGGCTAAGTAGCTCCATCCATATCCCGCCTCCACCCGCATACAATACCCCTCCACCCACATACAATATCCCCCTCCACCCACATACAATATCCCCTCCCCACCCACATAATACAATATCCTCCCCACCCTACATACAATATATCTCCCACCCAAATACAAATATCCCCCTCCACCCACCATACACTTATATTCCCCCCCCTCCACTCCCCCACCCACCCACATACACTATCCTTCCCCCTCCAACGACATAAAATTTCCCCCTCCACCCACATACAATATCCCCCTCCACCCACATACAATATTCCCCTCCTTCCACATACAATATCCCCCTCCACCCACATACAATAATCCCCTCCCTCCCACATAACAATATCCCCTCCACCCACATCAATATCCCACTCCACCCACATACATAACCTCCACCCACAAACAACATCCCCCTCCACCCACATACAATATCCCCTCCTTTCCACGCCACATACAATATCCCCTCCCACGTTCCCTTGGTCACACACCTCACCACCTCTAAAATAATCACCACAAGGAAGTAAAAGTGTAACTCCTTATCACAGGGTCCGTCCAAGGACACTTGTACGCTGCATTATAACCGCGCCACTTTTTTATAGTAACCTACAAACAGCCGCCAATAGAGGTCCAACACCTAGCTCAGTAATAACCTACAACACTGCCAGTATAGAGACCAACATAGAGGTCAAGACACCGGCTCAGGTAAAACCTACAACACTGCCATAATAGAGACCATATAGAGGTCCAGAGCACCGGCTCAAGTATAACCACAACACCACCATATAGAAACACATAGAGGTCAGACACCATCTCAGAGTATAACCTACAACACCACCATAAAGAGACGCACATAGAGGTCAGACACGCAGCTCAGATGTAGCGTATCACCCCCCCTGAGGAAGCGATCTATACGCGAAACGGTGCGTTGGGTTATAGGTGAACACCTCCCAGTACCACCCTATTGTTTAAGTATTATGATACTTTTGGTTATGCTTTTTTGTATGTCTTCTCCACTGTGAAGCACTAGTTGTCTGCTCATAATGTGATGCATACCACTTATATGACAATTTGGTAGGAGCAATAGAATATAACAAATTGGCAAGACCTGTTTATATATAATGATAGCACATGCCTAAAAATACAACTTTAGCAAGGGACTTAACTGGTTTCTTGGAATCACCTGGATATTACCACTTGGAGATTTTCTGTTTACCTCAATATTTTTAAATATGTTTTAATATTGTTGACTAAATAAAGATTTTGTACATTTTTTGAATCATAGACTCTCGGTTTGGTGTAATTTTGGTGATGCATAGCAATTTTTGGAGAGTGATCTAAAATATGATGGGTGCCAGATTACCGTATAGGCCCAGCCATCATGAGGCAAACTGGGGTTGGTAAGTCATTGGTTGTTTGACAGGATAACCTACAACACCGCAACATAGAGGTCAGACAGCCAGCTCAGGTATAACCTACAACACCGCCATATATAAGACCGACATTAGAGGACATACACCAGCTCAAGATATAACCTACAACACCGCCACATAGAGACCACATAGAGGGCAGACACCAGCTCAGTATAACCTAACAACACCGCCAAAGTCTAGAGACCACATAGAGGTCAGAAGCCAGGCTCAGGTAAATAACCTACAAACACCTGCCATAAGAGACCACATAGAGGTCAGAAACACACTCAGGTATACACCTACAACACCGCAATATAGATACTTACATATAGGTCATGACACATCCAGGTATAACCTACAACACCGCAATATGGAGACCACATGACATCGACACCAGCTCAGGTATAACTACAACACCGCAATATGGAGACCACATGAGAGTCATAACACCAGCTCAGGTATTACACCTAGCAACACCGCAATATGGAGACCACATAGCGTCCAGACACCCGGCTCAGGTATAAAAAACCTACTCAACACTGCCATAGAGATGCCACATAGAGGTCAGACACCAGCTCAGGTATTACCACCAACACCACCATATAGAGACCACATAGAGGTCAGGACACCCAGCTCAGGTATAACCTACAACACCGCCATATAGAGAGCACGATAAGAGTGGTCAGACACCAGCTTCAGGATATAACCTAGCTACAACACAGTCATAGAGAGACCACATAGAGTCATAACACCACTCCGGTTTAAACCTACAAACCGCCATAGATAGAGACCACATAGTGAATCAGAACACACCAGCACAGGTATACCTACAACACAGTGCCATAATAGAGAACCCGATAGAGATCAGACACCACTCAGGAATAACCTACAACACCGCAATATACAGAACTACATAGAGGTCAGACACCGAGCTCAGGTTATAAACCTACACCACACCATATGAGAGACCACATAGAGGTCCAGACACCAGCTCAGTCACATCACATTACAGTGGAATACAGCTCTATCCAGTATAGAAGTAAAATCAGGGACTCACCGAGAACGTCCTATCTGATGAGTCGTTCCTCATTCTCTGAGTCGTTCATATTCCCTTTCTTCTGCATCAGTTGCCGCACCATCTGATGACTTTTCCGGCCCACAGCTCATCCCTGCAGAAATACACACAAAATTATCTTAGAATCTCCATTTTCCAGCACCTTCTTTATCTATCCCCACCTTGTACAAACATTCCCAGGGTGAGAGAGGGGGGTAACAAGCCCATAACTGAGAGCCTAGAACCCAAAGGGGGTGGAGGGTGGGGAGAGGACTAACCTCTGGGAGATAATGCTACAAACTATGTTCTGCTGCACCTCTCAATATATTACCAGGTAGGTAGACAAGACCCTAGGTAGTAGGCAAATAAGCATGGCCACAGTCTGTAGGTAGGTGGTTTCTCCCAGTGTAGGTAAGCTGTAGGTAGTTTAGGGTCCCCTTTATATAGGCTGGAAGCAGTTAGGGACCCCCTTTAGGTAGTATACAGGCAGTTAGGGGCTTGCCCATGAAGTAGTATACAGGCAGTTAAGGCCTCTTAGTTGGTTTTGCAGGCAGTTAGGGGTCCCTCCTTTAGGTTACTATACAAGTAGTTTAGGGGCCTCCTTTAGCTAGTGTGCAGGAAGTCAAGGGCCGCCACCTTTAGCTACTTAGTATGTAGTCAGGGCCCTTTAGTATTTAGGTAGCCAGGGCCCCCTTTGTATCCAGACCCCCCTGTAGGTATCAAAGCGTCCCTTATAGGTAGCAATGCCCCATTAGTAGTCAGGGCCCCCCTGTAGGTAGGCAGGGCTCCCCCCTTGTAGTCAGGGCCCGCCCTTTAGGTACCAGGTCCCCCCTTTGTATCAGGCCCCCCTTTTGTAGTCAGGGCCCCCTTGTACCAGGGACCCCTTTTAGCCAGGGACGCCCGTAGGTATCCAGGGAACCCCTTTGTAGCCAATATGGGCCCCACTTTTTAGTCAGGGCCCCCCTTTTGTATCAGGCCCCTTTTTTACCAGGGACCCCCGTTGTAGCCAGGACCCCTGTAGGTAGCCCAGGACCCCTGTGTAGCCAGGGCCCCCCTTTGTACCAGGTGACCCCCTTTGTAGCCAGGGACCCCCTTTGTAGCCATGGCTCCCACCTTGAATCAGGGACCCCCTTTATAGCCAGGGACCCCATTGTAGTCAGGGCCCCCCACTTTAGCCAGTGACCCCTTTGTAGCCAGGGACCCCGCCCCTCTGTAGCAGGGACGCCCCCTTGTAGCCAGGGACCCCCCTTGTAGCCAGGATCCCCTTTGATAGCCAGAGACCCCCCTTTAGTCAGGCCCCCCTTGTAGCCAGGGACCCCACTTGTAGTCAGAGGACCTCCCCTTTATAGCCAGGGACCCCCTCGACCCCCCCTGGTAGTCAGGGCCCCCTTGTAGCCAGGGCCCCCCTTGTAGCCAGGGACCCCCCTTGTAACCAGGCCCCGCCTTGTAACCAGGCCCCGCCTTGTAGCCAGGGACCGCCTTGTAGCCAGGGACCCCTTTGTAGTCAGGCCCCCCCCTTGTAGCCAGGGCCCCCCTTGTAGCTAGGGACCCCATTTAGTCAGGCCCCCCTTGTAGCCAGGACCCCCTTTAGTCAGGGCCCCCCTTGTAGTTATGCCATGAACCCCCCTTTAGTCCGGAGCCCCCATGTAGCCAGGGGACCACCTATAGTCAGGGCCCCCCTTGTAGCCAGGGACCACCTTTTAGTCAGGGCCCCCTTGTAGCCATTGACCCCCCCCTTGTGAGCCATGGACCGATCTTTAGTCAGGGCCCCCCTTGTAGCCAGGGCCCCCTTTCGTCAGGGCCCCCGATTGGAGCCAGTGACCCCTTGTAGCAGGGTACCACCTTAGTCGGGAGGGCCCCCCCCTTGTAGTCAGGGCCCCCCCTTTTATCAGGGACCGACCTTTAGTCCAGGGCCCCACCTTGTATCCAGGGACCCCCCTCTTGTAGCCAGGGACCCCCTTTAGTCAGGGCCCCCTTTGTAGCCAGGGCCCCCCGTGTAGCCAGGGACCACCTTATCAGGGGCCCCCCCCCCTTGAAGCAAAGGGCCCCCCTTGTATGCCAGGGACCGACCTTTAGTCAGGGCCCCCCTTGTAGCCAGGGCCCCCCCATGTAGCCAGGGCACCCCCCTTTATCCAATGGACCCCCATAGTAGTCCAGGGCCCCCCCCTTTTATAGCCAGGGCCCCACCCTTGTAGCCAGGACACCCCCCTTGTTGCCCGGGCCCCCCCCTTGTAGCCAGGGCCCCTCCCCCTTGTAGCCAGGGCCCCTCCCCCCTTATAGCCAGGGCCCCCCTTGTAGCCAGGGACCGTATCCGTTAGTCAGGGCCCCGCCCTTGTAGCCAGGGCCCCCCCTTTTCGCAGGGCCCCCCCCTTGTAGCCAGGGCCCCCCCTTGTAACCAGGCCCACCCCTTGTTGCCAGGGCCCCCCCCCTTGTAGCAGGCCCCTCCCCCTTCGTAGCCAGGGCCCGCCCTTGTAGCCAGGGCCCCCCCCCACTTGTAAGCCAGGCCCCCCTTTGTATGTAGTTTTAAACAAAAAAAAGAACAACAGCAGACCACTTCCCTGCTCGTGCTCCTCTCCGGCCCCGTCTCCCGTACTGCCGCCCTGCAAGGCCGGCGCGGTGAGTGGACGTCACCGGGCGACGCCTACGTCAGCAGTAAGGTGTGGGGGGGGGGGGGGCCGGCGCCCGCAGGGCTGAAGGCCTAACACCTTCAGATCCCTCCGGGGAGATCAGCGAGCGCAGGCGCTAGTGCGCGTGCTCCGCTGACACCGCGCAGCCCCGGGAGGCGGGACATTAGATCCCCAACTCCCTGGCCTGTGTCTGGCGCTCGGGGGACGCGGGTCCCTGGCGTCATGACCGGTATGCGCGGGGGGCCGCGGGGCCCCGGGAGCGGCGGCACTGCCTCCTGGCCCACAGCAGCCGGGTGGCCCCACTCGGGGGATTCCCGGGTCCCCCCGGCGCCCAGTCCCGAGCCTGCATATAGCTGTAAGCAAACAGTCAGTTTTTAACTCTTAACTGACATATGATATTCCAGTCATGGTCAGGAAGGGGTTCACAAACAGAGCCCGCACAATGAGTGTTTGAAACAAGTTGTATATCACAGCTGGCTTCATGTGCTATTGGCCACGACTGGAGCTTGCTCCAGTTGCAGCTGATTAACCCCTTAGATACCACAGTCAATCATGACTGTGGTCGCTAAGGGAAAGAGAGGGAAAGGGCTCACTCTGCCTCCATCAACCCCCCAATGGCTTCTATGGGTTGCCTGTGATGTCACCATACCCAACAATGTCCTGATTTGCATCGTGGCAGCGATTTATAGATAGCTCAGTTAAATCCCCTATGGGCATAAGTAAAAAAAAATATTAAAAAAAACATATAAAAGTAAGTGAAAAAAATAAAGTAGTAAAAAACACCAACACAAAATAATAAAGTAAAACATGTACACAGGCCTTTCCCTAACAGCAATCGCCCCAAAAAAGATTTGTTTAAAAAGTATACTGCACAAAAAAATGCTGCAGCCCTAATGGGACATGTCGCCCTAAATGGCTAGCAGTTCGCGGTCCCCGATAGTGTATTTTTCCTCTGCAGGTGAAAAAGTCCTGGAGAAAAACCTGCAAGTAATGCTCTTGCCTTTATTATTCCTATGGGAGAGGAGACATCAACCTCAAGTAATAAAAAAAAGGCTTCTCAGGATTTGGCCAGTGTAAGGCTTTGTTTAGATGGACTCCAGCTTCGGGAGTTCACTGTTTATGGTGGAAACATAAATGTTGTGAGAATATAAGGATGTGGTTGAGGTATATAACCACACAGACATACAATAGGTACCGGAAAATGTCATTGACGAACTCTTGGAATATAGCCTGAGCATTGCAAAGACGGAAGGTCATGAGGTGGTACTAAAAATGTCCACAACTGGTTAACCAGTTGACCACCATGATGCACCAGCTCCTTGCAGTCCAGCAACAGCCATCACCACCTGCTGCTGCTTCTCCACCTATGGTTCCTGTAGTGACCGTCGGGTCCAAGCTACATCTTTCTTTGCCAATTTTGATGGGAACCCTAAGGCCTGTTGGGGCTTCATCACGCAGTGCACCATGTACTTGGAACTTATGGCTAACCAGTTTCCCACTGAACGCTCCAAGGTGGCATTCGTGGTCAGTCTCCTCATCAGGGAAGCACTGGCATGGGCTAACCCCCTATGGGACTGGAACGATCCAGTGAATGCTAACCTCCCTGTTTTTCTGGACAAATTCTGCAGCGTTTTTAAGGAACCAGCCCATGCGTCTTCTGCAGTGACTGCTCTGCTGGACCTACACCAAGGGAATTCCACATGGCATAGAGTTTCCTACCTGGGACCTTGCCCGCCCACCTACCTTCCTTGGGCTGTGCCAGCCTGCCTACCTACCTTAATGAGGTCTTGCTTGCTTACCATTCTACCTGGGCCCTTGTCTGCCTGTCTACCTATCTATCCACTTAGGGCCTTGCCTATCTACCTACCTACCTTCTTTTAGCCTTGCCTGCCTGCCTACCTACACACCTGGGGCCTTACCGGCCTACATTTCATTAAAAAAAAACACCCAAACACAGTTAGTTCCCACTTTATTTAAATAAGCACTTCCTCGTTGTCAATTTTAATAAAGAAATTAACCTAATTTTTGTCCAGTGTACTCAGAGTCTATTGTAATCCAATGAGTCTGACATAATCCAAAGAGGAACAATGGCAACAATACAAAAAATCTTACTGCATGACAGTGCTAAACTCCATACTCTCCACCCCTACTAATCTATTGGTGGTTGCAAGGGACAGAGTTCAGGTCATACAACACAAATGTGGGTGGTACAGGCCACAGCTGCAGCACAATCCACAGGGGGTTGTTTCTCTCTCTCCCCCACCACCAGGATAATGTATCTGCAAGCTGTAGCCCATACCACCTCTTCTGCCCCTAACCTCCTACTGTGTTATGTTGCCAACAGAAAATAAAACCCATATCTATCACCCCATAACCCTCTACTTCCACCTATCACCTCAAAGGGAGTTTGTACAGAGGTAGTGAAAGGAGAAATAGGGAGGTGGTGGAAAATTGAGGATTCTAAGATATTTGTGTGGCAAATTCTGCAGGGACAAGTCATGACTCAGAGAAGTCATCATAGCAGTCTGAGCCAGATGAAGAAGAAAAGGGAAAGAGAATGACTCATCAGAGAGTCGCTGGATGTTAGTGGTTATTTTGCTTTTGTGTTCCATCAGTCTTGCATTCAAGGTCATTTAGTGTTGTCCTGATGTGGTGCCTAACCATTTTGTGGTCTAAATAGAGTGGTGCTGTTGTAAGTTATATCAGTGCTTGTATAGTGGCAGCGTGGCAGAAGGTGAATTCTCAGGACTACTGCAAGCAGTGGTATAAGCCACGTCAGGGAGCGGAGTCTAAGTAGTCTCCTGGTTTTCACCATAGGGTTGTTGCCTTTTTTAGTTAAAGCTACGACAGGAGACACCAGGGTGGAGAACTGAGGAATAAACTGACGATAATAATTTGCAAAACTCAGAAAACATTGGACAGCCCAGAGACCTACTGGATGGGGCTACTGAAGAACTGCAGACAGGTTTGCCAGATCCATTTGAAGACCATTGTCAGAAACTATGTATCCATGAAGGGTAAACTGGTCTGTTCAAACAGGCATTTCTCCAGTTTGGTGTAGAGATGATTGATTCATAATCATTTAAGAACCAACTGTATGTGAACCCAATGAGACATTAAATCCAAGGAGAAGATCAAGATATCATCGAGGTAGACCACAACACAGACAAATAAGAGAAGAACCATATATCATTGAGGTAGGCCACAACACAGACAAATAAGAGATCTCTGAAGATCTCGTTGACAAAATTTTGAAAAAGAGCAGGAGCATTGCATAAGCTGAATGGCATCACCAAGTACTCAAAGTGTACATCGGTCTTCCACCCATCGCCTTCCCATATGCGAATAAGATTGTAATCTCCCTTCAAATATAGCTTGGTAAAGCTCTTGGCTCCACGAAGACGGTCAAATAGTTCGGAGATCAGGGGCAGTGGATACCGTTTTTTTATGGTTATCTTGTTGAGGCCCCAGTAATCAATGTAGGGATGAAGAGAACCATAAAAGCAGACAGTTCCAATTATGGTACAGTTCATCGTAGGAATGCACGGCAAAGGAGCAACAGCAAGAATATGATTGAAGGAAAAGCCAGCACCCGTTGGTTTTAATTTGATACATAAAACCCACTTTTTTCCAAAATTAAAAACAGACACTGGGACATGTCGTTTACAAGAGCAAAAAAAGTGTGGCCAGTAAAAAAAAGGAGCGGTCGGGCCCCTAAGCATTTTAAACCCGTGTTCTTTTCAGGGTTTAAAATTTAAGCCCGGGAAAAAAAGAAAATTTTAAAATTAGCCATTGGGAGGAAACACCTCTAAAAACCATCCCAAAAAAATATAAATAAAGCAGGGGATGAAAAAAAAAAATTACAAAAAGCATGTGATCCACAAAAAAAAGAGAAAATCAGTAGTGAAAAATTTAAATCAGTTTTTAATATTTACAAACTGCAGGAAAAAAAAATGTATTTAAACAAAAAACCCTTAAAAAGCTTTCCTTTTTTACTATAAGGGTTCTTTTCTAATCATTCCCCATTTTAGGGGCCCTTATTAATTTTTTTCCCAGCCCAAAAAAAGCAAAAAGGAACTAAATTTCACCTGAAATAAAACGGTACGAAAATGTCAAATACACTGGAAGGATTTGAAGCATGTGTATTAGAAGCATCACGAAGATGTCCATGTATTCTCTTTAATAAGTTTGCAAGTAGTGCAACCCATGTAGGATTTTGAAAAATTAAAACCCACGGGGAAGCAGTATACAAACATAAAAGAAAGTAAAAATTGCAGTTAAAAAAACCGTTGATTTTTGATGTTTTTTTATACAGAATATTGGAGATTTCTTTTTTATTTTAAAGCAAAAATTTGAAAATTACTGCACCCTAGTCCCTCCAACCTGAAAAAAACCACAACGGGGAAAACCATTTGTTTGTGATGTATTTTGCATCCTGGACAAAACTGGGTGAAAATATTTTAAAGTAGCGTGGGTTTGCTTTTTTTGCAGAAATCTGGCTAAAATTTTTTTTTTCAAAAAAGAATATAGCGCTTTTATCCTGCCTAATATAGGAAAATATCTATTAAGGGTTCTTTTAATCTAAAAAAAATGATTGCTATAGGTGTAAAAAAATGGGGAGAAGATGCATGGGAAGGAATTATTCAATTCTTAGTTTTTAACAACTGATCACAAAGTTTTTGATCGACTATCGAAACAGCTCAAGCATCCAATCATTATAGCTCTGGAAGCATAACCCAAAACACAAATATTATCAGTTCCTAGTAAACCACTGGGGCCTTGAACCCTTTTAAAAAATTTTGCAAGTACTAACTCTCCTATTGTTTTTTTTTTATCATATGCAATGGTTTACATGGGAAGAAACTTTTTAAAAATTTTATTCCCCCGCCCACAGATTTTTATGGGTTTTTTATGGAAATTTTTTTTGGAAATAGGTGGGTCGAAAAAAAGTTTTTCAAAAAAGAAAAAATTAAATTTTAAAAGCCAAAGGGTAGTAAAAATGAGGTTGGGAATTTTATATTGGGGCCCAAAAAGTGGCCCCGGTCGTTTTGTCCCAGCCATATGATGATTAAAACCATTTTTTAAACCAAATCCCGATGTCCCAAAACAAAAGGATTGTCACTGCCAAATATTTTAAGCTCCTTCCACCATGTGACAAAAATATTTAAAAAGGATGGGGAAAATTTGGCTCCCATAGATGCTCCCAGCCTTTGCCAATAAAACTTACCATCGAAAAATTAAAAAAAATTATGAGTTAACACATATTCTAAGCATGTAAGAATAAATTCCTTTAATTCACAAAAATAATTGGAGAAATTTGGGCCCAAAAAAAATGTGGTTTAAACCCTTTAATTCCCCAAACCTTTTTGGGGGATGCATCTTTTTCGAGTGATTCAATATCACAAACTATACAAGAAAACTGCAATTTCCATTGTATAGAATCAAATTTTATTCAAGGGCAAAGCTTTGTTTTTTTTTCAGAAAACCAGGGGATGAGAGGGGAAAGGTAGCTGGAGCAAAAAGAATCCCCCACTGGGCACAGAAATTTTTAAAAAATGGCCTATACCTTTCCCCAAAATTTGGGGGCGGAGGGGGGTGGGGAAAAAATAATTTGGGGTTTTGCAGGGGAATGAAAAAAAATGTGTAATGGGATGCTGTCCATTCAAAATTCATATTCTTTCTAAGAAAAAATGCCCAGCCTCAGACCCTCATCCAAGAGACACAACAAATTCTCACAAAAGACATGCATTTTGGATCAGGGTTTTTTTTTCTAATGATGGAATCTGATAGAAGTGACCAGTTACATTGCAAATATAAACCGGGATTAAGAGCCACAACCGCACCTCCCTTATCGGCTTGTCTAATAGCTAGATCAGAATTGTTATGAATAGCTTTCAAAGCTTCTCTTTCTAAAAAAGTAAGATTACTAGAAACCTGCACATAAGGTCTATAGGTACTGAAATGTGTTCTAGATGCTAATGTCACCATCTCGCATTGCACAACATCTTGAAAATGATCTACCGGTTACTTACCGGCCTGTATAGGACAAAAATATTCATTACGGGTGAAAAAATTATCTGATCTATGTAACCCACTATCTGAACAACTGGCTTCCACTTGTAGTTGTATAAGCTCCCTTTGAGCTATTTGATCTGTAAAATAATTGATGATAGAAAAACATTCGTCATTGCAATCATTATCGTGTGGTTCGGCCATTATACAGATGATATTACCATCATATGGTCTGCCAACCAGACAGCCATGCTACAATTTGTCCAATATATTAATAATAACGCTTGCTACCTCAGATTTACTACCCAGTGGCATCAGGATTAGCTTTCTTTTTTGGATCTACAATTGTCGACCACACTTACTTCCAAAAATATTTCCAGTAATACCCATAGTAATTTTATAGCTGGGAATACGATTTTAAAAGCTTATTCATGTCCTCCATTGTATACGATAAAAAGTATACAGATAGGAGAGTTAGTATGTGCAAAACGGTATTGTTCTACTGACCAGTTGTACTCACAGGAACGTGATAATATTTGTGATCGTTTGCGTTCCAGAGGCTATCCTGATTGGATACTTACACAAGCTGTTTCTATAGTTGATCAAAACCCTCGTGATCAATTGTTAAAAACTAAGAATTGAATAATTTCTTCCCATGCATCTTCTACCACTTTTGTTTCTACCTACTTTATAGCAATCACTTTTTTCAGATTAAAAGAATCATTAATAGATATTTGCCTATATTAGAGCAGGATACAGCGCTATATTCTTTGTTGAAATATGGTTGCAGATTTTCTGCAAAAAAAGCACCCATACTAGGTAAACTGTTATCACCTAGTTTAGTCCAAGAGCGCAATACATCACATCAGAATTGGTTGTCCTGTTGTGGTTTTTACTGCTGCGGATACACTAGATGCAGTGTTTGCAAATTTGCTGAAAATTAAAAAATAAATCTCCAATATACTATATAAAAAAAATTAAAAATCAAGCAGTTTAACTGTGATTCTACTCATGTCATATACTGCGTCTCATGTTCTACTTGTCAGAAATCCTACATGGGTTGCACTACTCGCAAACTTAAAAAGAGAATATACATGCTTCAAATCCTTCCAATGAATCTAAACGTTTTCATACAATTCATGCAGGTGATTTAAGTTCCTTTAGCTTCTCTGGCCTGGAAAGAGTTAATAAGCCCATACGTAGTAATGATTGGACAAGAGCCCTTCTAGACAGAGAAGCTTTTTGGATTTTATGTTTAAATACATCTATTTGGGGGCGTGTCCTGGACATGGAGGAGTAGAAACATGCTGTTTTTGAGCATCTCATTCCACCGCATCTTTCTGGCTGGGTCTGACACTTAAATATGGGGAAAACTGTCAAGAAGAAGGGTCTGAGGTCCTCCACTCGACCCCCCTCACCCCAAGGCGACATTGGGATGACATTTCACCCGGCTACACCGTCAACCCGATCGGACACCGCGGGCCGTAGGACTCAGCACAATGGCGGCGGTTCCAAGTCTGTGAGCCCGCGACAGGGCTCTCCCCCGCTCTCAACACAGGGGGCTGATCTCTGGCAGCCAGAAGAACGCAAACCCTCACCTTATCACAGATCTGAACTGGCTTCCTCCCCAGGGCCGTCTCTCCCACTGGGCCAGGTAGGCCACTGCCCGGGGGCCCCCTGAGATCATAGGGCCCTGCCAGGAGTCAGTGTAAGCACAGCCATGCCGCATGTCACTTAAAAACAGCAGAGGCTGCTGTGTCTTGGCTTTAATTCCTGTCCTGCCTGCGCGGCAGTAACTCAGGAGCTGATAAGAGAGCAGGGCTGCTCCACCCCTCCCGCCCGTCTCCTCCCCCGCCGGGAAGTGTAACCTCAATCTTCTTGATGCTCCTCCTGCTCCCCCTCAGGACGTCTCCCTCCCCCTCACCTCTCTGTGGCCACAGTCACTGACTTCAATCTGCAGCAGAGTCCTCTAGGACTGGGACCCGGCGCAGCACATCAGAAGATGGTACAGGGGCTCTACGGGGCAGTGAAGCGGGTCAGTACGGCTGAACACATGCTGCATCATATAACAGCTTTATGTGGTCACTCACCCTGTGCCCTCAGGACACACAGCAGCTCATAGGTTCTATAGACTGCTGCATGTCCTGGGGGCACAGGGTGGCTGATCACATAAAGCTGTTATATGATGCAGCAGGTGGTCAGCCGTCCTGTGCCCATGAGATCCCACAAAATCCAAATCACAGATTGGGATTTAAAAAAAATAAAGTAAATGCCGAAAGAAAAAAAATCTGCACAAAACCAGTTTCCCCAAATAAAAAACACTTTATTTAGTAAAAGAAAAATGATGTTAACCCATTAACCCCCTGGTGCCTGAAAAGGCCTTAAAGGGGTTGTTATTACATGAATTGCTTTTTATGTTAATATCTTGCCAAAAAACAAGTCACTTTGCAATATGTGTCCCTTAACAGTGTCCTACCTATTCCCAGATACCCCTCTTGTTTGGGCTGCATCAGCTCCTCAGGTCACTATAGCTACAGACCTGTTCTATCTCTCCTGATAGGCTGCCAGCACTGGTCACTATAGCTACAGACCCGTTTTGATTCTCTCCTGATAGGCTGCCAGCACTGGTCCCCTATAGTACAGACCTGTGTGATCTCTCCTGATAGGCTGCCAGTGTGGTTGCTATAGTACAGACCTGTGTGATCTCTCCTAATAGGCTGCCAGCACTGGTCACTATAGCTACAGACCTGTGTGTTCTCTCCTGATAGGCTGCCAGCACTGGTCACTATAGCTACAGACCTGTGCGCTCTCTCCTGATAGGCTGCCAGCACTGGTCACTATAGCTCAGACCTGTGCGCTCTTTTCCTGATTTGGCTGCCAGCACTGGGGCACTTTTAGCTACAGACCTGTGCGATCTCGCCTGATAGGCTGCCAGTGCTGGTTGCTATAGCCACAGACCTGTGTGATCTCTCCTGATAGGTTGCCAGCGCTGGCTGCTATAGCTACAGACTTGGCTTCTACTGCAGCCTAGTGGAAGCCAGTAAACACGCCCCTGAATTCAAAGTGAAGCAAAGAAAACAGGACTGAGGTGAGATGAATCCCAAAGTAGTGAGACTACCCTTTAATGACACAACTACATTTTATATTTTTGCCTCCCTGCATTTCAACAGTCACAACTTTTATTTTTTCTATAGCACAGTTGTATGGGGAATTGTTTTATGTGGGAGAAATTGTATTTTTGGGTGAGTCGTTTACATATAAATTACCGCATAATTTTTTTTTAAAACAAATTTTTTCAGCGTGAACATAAGTGTTTTTGCATTTTTTTTATACATTCACAATAAAATAACCTGTTAATTCTAATATTATTACGGTCGTGTGGATACCTAATAGGGTTCGGTTTTTTTTTTTGTGTAATATTTGCACAATAATTTTTTAATTAAAAATGTATTTTTAATTTTTTTCTACCTTGTTTTATAGGTTTTTTTTTTCCCTTTTAGGGATAATTTTCTTCACTTTTTTTTTTTTTTTTTTTAACTTATAGTTTTTTAGCCATCCGTATGAAATACATTTTATTCTGTATGATAATACATTACACTATGTTTTTTTTTTTATGAAATAGGGTTGTTTGGGGGTAAAACCCAGGCGCCCTGCAGAGCCTTACAGACAGCACTGGAGCTACTCTAGGTCCCCAGGGCTGAATGCATAGATACCCTCAGGCTCCTTTGGGTCACCAGGAGTCCCAGTCCCCATGGAGCCCAGGAACCCCCTTTGATTTTGCTCAGTCATGGACCTCGCAATAAAAGGGTTAAAGGCGGTGTCAGACTTCATCTGGTCCCCCATTCATAGAGACTTAAATAGTTATCCCTGAAGGGATTAAAAAAGGAAAAAATAAAAAAATGTATAAAAAATAAAAAATTTAAAATTTTGTGCATATATTACATAAAAAAATACAAATATTTTGTACCCCTTTAAAAACCGTAAAAAACCTTTAAAAAATTAATGTAAGGGTTATTTAGTGTAAAATGGATGGTATAAAAAAATCTTTTAAAAAAAATAAATGCAAAAAAGCACTTTTTTCTGTTCGGTGACATTTCTTTTTAAAGAAATGCAGTAGTTTAAAAAAAAAATTCTCCCGCATAAAGCAAGTCCTCTACAGTTGCTCATTGATTTTAGGGGTTAAGCTAATGGCCTTGTTTTCAAATGGTCGAATAGTTTGTTTTTTTTAGCCACCAACGAATCAAAGAAAAAACAGAATCATAGCAACCCAACAGAGCTCAGCTTTCATTTTATTTACTGCTCGAAAAATTAAAACTAAGCTCTGTTGGTCGCATGATTTGATTGGTTGCTAGTGCAAAAAAAAACGCATATTAAGTTAGTATTGAAAAAATTGGGGGGGAGCCCAGTAAACAGCTCTGCCCAAGGGCCCATAATGCTGTTAAGACGGACCTGTTCCTCCCCGAAGGTGATTGGCGGGCGGCCCGCCAAAGAAACCGTGCGACACGCGGTCCCGGAAGATGACGCCTTGGCTCCCTCTTTGCTCCATGCGGCCGTGACTTCTTCCCCTTCGCCGCGCCGCACCGGTCTCTCCTGGGCTCCTCAGGTAACGCGATCCTGCCCGACACCCGAGGCAAGACCAGCACTGGAATTTCCCCCCCTCACATAGAGCCAGACATAGCCTGGGGGAAGTTTTATGGCCCTTGCAACACAAGTGTAGTGCCCGGAGCAAAGCACACTGAAGGCCTATGGGACTCATATGCCGTCTCATCTGTCCATTCTGTCAGTTTTTTCCCCCGGGACAGGCTTCTGCCCCCACCAATCAAACCCCGGCATGGGGAAAATTTGCAGGCTCCAAAATCGACCATGCAGAAGCCCCCCAGCAATGGCCCCAAACCCCACCCTTAGTGCAAGGGACCGATCACAATTTGACCCCTGCCTAGAGAATCAGGGTACTCAGACTGTACTCCAACTGTCTGCCATCCAGCAAACTGCACCAGCTCTGGGACCCTGCTTTATAATGGCCTCCCCTCAATGTACTACTGCTCCCACCCAGCTTCAGAATCAACACTGTGATCACTCTTCGACTTGCACTCATCCTTTGCCTACAACATCATGGCATACCTTCATCCCTCCAATCGACAAGCCTTCCCCGCAGTGGTCCACCGGCTCCTTGTGGTACAGCCCAACCAGTACGCCTGAGAGTAGCCTGGCCGGAGTGAATGTCTCGACTCTTGCCCATCATCCGAAGGTCGGCCTTACTGATGAAACAGTCATTTCTTCTTCCATTCCTGCCCATGCCCGGCCGCATGTTCCAGATAACCCAGAGCGGGCTTCAGTTTCACCTCACCGGTCTACTATTTCCCCCGTATGCTCTACGCAAGGCGGCACTCATGATTTATCCGGATCTTTTCATGGAGCTGTGGCAGATAACAAACCAATCACTTTATCAGACTTGCACAACCTTACACAACTTTACCCCTCCCAAATTGATTCTTGCCTTAGCTTAACATTCATAAGGAACAAACAAAATTTTCTTCTTCCCTCTGAACTCACCTCACTAAGTTCCAAAGTGACAACCCTAGATCAAACTCAACATTGTAACTCGTTGTCTATCCAGGCATTACAGTCCTCTGAATCCCAACATTCCTCTCAAATATACATCATCGACGACCTAGAGAACAGGAGTAGGCGCAATAACATCAGGATTCGTGGCCTCCCTGAGTCCGTCACAGCCAATGAACTATACCCAGTTCTCACAACAATCGTCAATGACCTGCTTAAGAGAGCTCCATCTGCTCCTGTTGAGATCGACAGAGCCCACAGGGCGCTTCGTCCTCCGGCACTGGATCCCAAGAAACCGAGGGATGTCGTCTGCAGGGTCCACTTTTATCAGATAAAGGACGACATTCTACGCTGCGCTCGTAGAAGATCTTCTACAAGGACATTCCCATACTTCTTCTTCAGGACCGTTCGAAGCATACCTTGGCCCAAAGAGCTGCCCTAAAGCCTCTTTTGGCCGTGCTGCAAGAGCGCAACATTCCCTATCGTTGGGGTTTCCCTTTCGCCCTTTTCATACGAGGAAAAGAGAAGTCGTACACCATCCGCTCCCCCTACGACATTCCTTCAGTGCTCCAAGGATTACATATCCAGGACATTGTTCTCCCCCCTTGGCCTTCCCTGGACTCTTATGTCAATAGACCCCCACCTCGGGAGCAGCCGGACCCTCAAGGTCTTCCTCCTTGCAGAAACAGGCGCCGATGTCACCGCACCGGCTCCTCTTCCAACTCCAATCCGTCTTGAGGAGTCATCAATGGTTCCACAACTCAAAAGTATCCTTTGAATGTCGCACTTGAGTGGACTTCACTTGGTTATTATATGTTGAAACATTAGCAAATGAAAGAATGAAAATGTAAGTGTCTATAGTTGCCTCTTTCCTTCTTGCAGCAACAGGAATCCCCTAGCGTTGAAATATTTTGTCTTTTCTCACACCTGCGTGAGCCAGCCACTCATTTTTTTTCTTTTCATAGTTTATAGGTGGTGAAACTCGAATATGCTATGTGTATGTTCCTGTCCCATTCCTATCTTTCTACCCCCAGTAGGATTTAGTCCCGATACAGGTCCTTTTCTAGGCCCAAGGGACCTTTGACTTTACTAAAGTCACTAATTTAGTCCCAGCTGCAGGCTTTTCTATCCCTCTTTTTGCCTGCGTCCTGGTTGTGTGGGTGTGTGTTTGTTGTGAGTGTGTAATATTTTTCCTTCTCCGTCCTCTCGCCCCCTTCAATTCGCTACCTTTCCCTTTCATATTCATTTTAAAACATGGCAGACCAATCCTTCGCCTCATTTAATGCACAGGGCCTTAACATCCCAAGCAAGAGGTCCCAGATCCTTTATCATTTTCATAAGCAAAAAATCAAAATTGTCTGCTTTCAAGAAACGCAGTTTAAAGAAGGACATGCACCTAACATACACAATAAATATTATACTGAATGGTTCTTGGCAAATTGTCGAGAGTCCAGGTCCAGGGAAGTTGCGGTGGCAATCCATAAGTCCTTGATACATCAGGTCCAGGCTTGCTGGACAGATGTCAATGCACGTTACTTTATCCTAATCCTTAACATAGGGGGACATCTCTTCACAGTTGTCAATGTATATGCTCCAAACTAGGGGCAGGCTGGATTTTTTACTCGTTTAGTGGAGAGACTGATCCCCTTGGTTCAGGGTACAGTTGTTCTTTGTGGAGACCTGAACGCCTCCCTTGACCCTGGTTTGGACAATTCCTCGGGCAGGTCCTCATTGTCCTAATCGACTATTAAGTCGATTAAAAAAGCTTACACTTTGCTCCAGCTTTGCGATGTTTGGCAACTGCAACACCCTAGTGATAAAGATTTTAGTTTCTACTCCCATCCTCATAATGCTTACAGTCGTTTGGACTATATCCTGAAATTTCATAGTGCACTCCCTTGGGTTTCTAATACCTCAGTGGGCAACATTATTTTATCTGACCATGCTCCTGTTTATTGCTCGTTAACATTCCCTTCTTCCTCGAGACCTGCCTGGTCATGGCGTCTAAAAGAGTCCCTGTTATTGGATGTTGCCTGTATAGCAGATATCTCTCAAACCATTGCGCACTTTATGCAGCATTATCTGACTGACTCCTCTGCCGTGACAGTTCAATGGCAACGATTCCTGCAGGTTGGCCGTAGTCGGCTATACGAATATAGTCATAAGAGCGGGAGGATGTTGGCGAGGGCACTGAGGCATCGGATGGCTAAATCACATATACCCCAGATTAGATCCCCGAATGGCACTTTGGTTCACACCACGGAGTAGATTTGCAAAACATTTCACACTTTTTACTCGAAATTGTACAATCTCCAACCTTCTACTGCCTCCATTGTGGGGCAAGAATTCCCTACTCTCCCCCCAGTCCCATCCGGCATTGACTTCTCTGAATTTGAATCCCCTTTTACCACCTCAGAAGTCTCTTCCGTCATCTTAGGTCTGCCAAGTGGGAAAAGTCCGGGCCCCCAACGGATTTACGGATAAATTTTACAAGACCTTTAAAGAGGAATTATCTCCCCTATAACTGCGAGCCTTCAATTATGTTTCCTCGGATAATCCATTTCCTGACCTTACAACACTGGCCCATATTGCCATTATACCTAAACTGGGCAAAGACCCCTCCCCATGCAGTAGCTACAGGCTGATTTCTTTATTAAACGTGGACCTCAAGATCTATGCTAAATTATTAGTGAACAGACTAAACTCCATGCTTCCAGATCTTGTACACCCTGACCAGGTGGGTTTTGTACCCGGCAGGGAAGCCCAGGACAACTCTCTGAAGACCCTAGATATAATTCATCACGTCCAATCTCGAAAAAATCCCACTAATGGTTCTATCCCTGGATGCCGAAAAGGCTTTTGATAGGATTTCCTGGCCATCCTTAATTCCTACCCTTCGGCATCTAAGGATGGGACCTATTTTTATCTTGAAAATACTAGCTCTCTATCATGCTCCGACTGCTAAGCTGAAAATTAACGGTACCCTCTCGGACCCGTTCGTGATAGCTAATGGCACGCAGCAGGGTTGCCCCCTGTCCTCCCTCCTGTATGTCCTGGTTATGGAAAACTTACTTTCCGCAATTTGTAATAACCCGGACATACAGTGGTGGCCAAAAGTATTGGCACCCCTGCAATTCTGTCAGATAATACTCAGTTTCTTCCTGAAAATGATTGCAATCACAAATTCTTTGGTATTAATATATTCATTTATTTTGCTTGCAAAGAAAAAACACAAAAAGAAATGAAACAAAAATCAAATCATTGATCATTTCACATAAAACTCCAAAAATGGGCCGGACAAAAGTATCGGCACCCTCAGCCTAATACTTGGTAGCACAACCTTTAGCCAAAATAACTGCGCACAACCGCTTCTGGTAACCATCAATGAGTTTCTTACAATGCTCTGCTGGAATTTTAGACCACTCTTCTTTGGCAAACTGCTCCAGGTCCCTGAGATTTGAAGGGTGCCTTCTCCAAACTGCCATTTTGAGATGCCTCCAAAGGTGTTCTATGGGATTCAGGTCTGGACTCATTGCTGGCCACTTTAGAAGTCTCCAGTGCTTTCTCTCAAACCATTTTCTAGTGCTTTTTGAAGTGTGTTTTGGGTCATTGTCCTGCTGGAAGACCCATGACCTCTGAGGGAGACCCAGCTTTCTCACACTGGAACCTACATTATGCTGCAAAATTTGTTGGTAGTCTTCAGACTTCATAATGCCATGCACACGGTCAAGCAGTCCAGTACCAGAGGCAGCAAAGTGTGATGTAGTACACTGAAAATTAAATGTCTTTTAATTCGTCATCCAACCATTTCTTAAATTGTGAAGTCCAGAATTCCTGTAGCTTAGGACACAACCCCCACCTCCCACCTGTAGGGAATTTATAGCATGGGTCTGTATCCTGTATAGTGTCCTGTGTGGCTACAGCCCAGTGCATATCTGATAAGCCCTAGATTTTACGACTCGTAGCATAAACAATCCCCCTCCAGAAAGTTTAACAGATGTCACCTTTGACCCCCCCACAATAAACACTGTCATTGATCTGCCCCCAGCAGAAGCGCAGTCCGTGATTGCCATCTCGTGGTGATAGTACGCAACAACCCTCATCAGACAATCACGTGTCCGCCCACCTCATCATAAATTCAGCCAGTAAAAGAGTAGGCAAAAATGAGAGAGGAGGGGACAACCTAGACAGGTATAAGACATGAGGCCAGCCTCTAGTCTGTGTTCATAGCTTGGTGGTCAATCCTGGATTGAGCTGTGTCCCATATTCATCCTTACCCCGGGACCTGGAAGCTGAAACACCTTGTAAGTGTGAATTCTTTCCAATTTTCTCCCTTTTTATTTTCATAACTGATTGATGTGTATGTCATAGTTATTGTTATTATATTCTGTTTATGTAAGCACTGAAAATCATTTTAATATTAAAGTTATCAGTAATACGTTGGTTCTTGTTGTTGCACGGATCCATTTCCTTGAAGGAGTGTATTTTCTTTTTGTAGCTGCTTTAGAGCAGTGAGGTACGCATTTTTTACGTGTTTTTAGAATATCTGTTAGGAATCAGATTCCTCCGGCTGATTCCTTTTTGATTATTGAAGGAAGGTGGTGGCGATTTATGCTTGATTCGCTACCTGAGTGAGAGGTGAGCGCAAGTGGATATAAATCTACCCCATTTCAGTGGCCCCTTTCCTTTTGGTGAGGGGGCGTCCG